>PVKU01005128.1:118369-131132 GCA_004027475.1 Anoura caudifer | reverse complement strand
CATGAAAGTCAAGGACCTACATCCAAGATTGCTCTATCCAGCAAAGCTTTCATTTAGAATGGAAGGGAAGATAAAGTGCTTCTCAGATAAGGTCAAGTTAAAGGAGTTCATCATCACCAAGCCCTTATTATATGAAATGTTAAAGGGACTTATCTAAGAAAAAGAAGATAAAAAATATGAACAGTAAAAAGACAGCAAACTCACAGATATTAACAACCACACCTAAAACGAAAGCAAACTAAGCAAACAGCTAGAACAGGAACAGAACCACAGAAATGGAGATCACATGGAGGGTTAGCAACAGGGGAATGGGAGGATGAGAGAGGGGGACAAGGTACAGAGAACAAGTAGCATAGACGGTGGGTAGAAAATAGGGGGAGGACAAGAATAGTGTGGGAAAAGTAGAAGCTAAAGAACTTACAACACATGGACATGAACTAAAGGGGCAATGTGGGTGGGAGGGGGTGTGCAGGGTGGAGGGGAATGAAGGGGGGAAGATGAGACAACTGAAATAGCATAATCAATAAAATATATTTTAAAAAAGAATTTGCATTTCTAACAAGTTTCCAGGTGATACTGGTACTCCTGGGCCTGGGAGCACATTTTGATAGAACCACTGATCTGCTCTAATAGGAACCCCAGCTGAAATTTGCCTGAAATCAGCATTGTGAACTCATGTAACTAACTTATAGGTAGGTAGCACCAGGATTGATTAATTATGCAGTTTCACAGTGCCTGTAGGCTAGCGCTCTTGGTCACTCTGCCATATCTGGTGTCTCTGCCTCAGGTGTGTCTGTGTCCGTAGACTCCCCTCATGGCCACAGGATGACTGCCACAGCTCTAGTCGTCACATCCAGCAGCAGAAAGAGGGCATCTGCCATTTACTATGTTAGTCTTTCAAGAGATGAAACCCTATCTAGGTGCCCTCCCTCCCAGATCTCCCTTATATCTCATTGGCCAGCATTGTGACACATGATCGTGTGGGCAAATCACAGGCAAGGGCTAGTCAGGGTTTCATTTCCTTTGTTGCTGGGGATGGACCCATCCTCACCAGAAGCACATGACTGCTGGGAGGAGAGTGGCTACAGGAATAAAATTATATCACTATTTGGGAATGAACTGGGAGAGGGGAATGGATATTGGGTAGGCAAACATTTGGATATGCCACCAAAGTTAGTGAAACAAAGTGGAAGCATAATAGCCGTCCACTTTTGTATCATCATACGTAGCAACTATGTTTTGTAATTACCTGAATCAAGACATGGCTTTTTTTGTTCTCGAATCATGTCCACCTTTTGTCTGAAAATTCAGGTAAACTCAAGCCGGATGACAAAGCAGCAGTGTGAGGGACAGTGTGCATGGTGTTTGAGAGCATTTACAGAGCTCAGAAATGCCTCTCACCCCCTCTCTGCTCCTGACCAGTTCCTATGCAAGGTGTCCCTGTCAGAGGCTCGGCTTCCCCCTCTGAGGACTGCCTCACTGGATGCCTGTGCAGATGCAGGGAATGGATGAAGCAGAAGTGCCTACCTCCCTTAGGTGGCTCATGGGAAGTGCCCAAGAATGTGGCCTCCGCTGTTAATATAGTTGACCCTTGAACAACTCAGGGGTTAGGGGTGCTGCCCCCCACCTCATAGTCAAAAATCTATATATAACTTTTGACTCCCAAAACTTTACTAATATCCTACTATTGACCTTACTGGTAACATAAACAGTCAGTTAACACAGATTTTGTGTGTGATATGTATTATATGCTGTATTCTTACCATAAAGTAAGCTAGAGAAAAATTTAAGAAAATCATAAGGAAGAGAAAATGCATTTGCAGAATGAGAGAAAACCCCACATATAAGTGGCCCACACAGTTCAGATCCATGTTGTTTGAGTCAACTGTGTTGCCTTGACTGGATAGTTCAGTTGGTTGAAGTGTTGGCCCAATACACCAAGGTGGCGGATTCGATCCCCAGTCAGGGCACTTACAAGAATCAACTACTGAATGCATAAATAAGTGGAACAACAAATCAATGTTTCCTTCTCTCTCTTCCCCCGTCCTCTCTTCCCTTCCTTTCTCTCTAAAATCAATAAATAAATTAATCTGAAAAGAAAGAGTCAGCTGCGCTGTGTGTGTTACATGCTGTTGAGTCAACTCAGACTCCTGGTGACTCTGTGAATGAGTGATGGTCACAGCATCCTGTCCTCAGCAGCCTGCTCAGCTGCTGTAGACTCATGCCTATGGCTTCTTTTGTGGAATCAATCCATCCCCATCTTTGGTCATCCTCTTTTCCTGATGTCTCTGTTTTTCTCACCTTATTGTCCTTTCCAAAGAGCCCTGCCTTCTCATGATGTGCCTGAGGTAGGACGGCTTCAGTTTTGTCATTTGGTCCTGTAGCAACATTTCAGGGTCAGTTTGCTCCGGGATCCATTTGTTTGTTTTTCTGGTGATCCAGGGAAGCTGTAGGGCTCTCCTCTGACACATTTCAAATGAAGCAATTTTTTTCTTGTCAACTTTCTTAACTGTCTGACTTTCACATCCATACATAGTAATTGGGAATATGAGGGTGTGTGTGATCTTACTTTGGTTTTTAACAACACATCTATCCTCTTAGTGATCTCTCCCTAATTCTCCCATTGCTGCCCTTTTGAGTTTCAGCCTTCTCTGGATTTCTTGGCTGCTGTCTCCATTTGAATGGATGACTGAGCCAAGGTACGCAAAATCGTCAACAATTTCAATGTCTTCATTGTCTGTGTTAAAGTTGTGTACTTCTTCCGTGGTCATGATTTTACTCTTCTTCATATTCACCTGCTGTTCTGCTTTGGTACTCTCTTTCACTTTCATTAGAAGTCATTTGAGATCACTGCTACTTTCTGCCAATAGGATGGTGTTATCTTCAAATATTAAATTACTGATATTTCTTATCCCAATTTTTACTCTTCCTTCCTCTGAGTCCAACCCAGTTTATTAGTATATTAAATGACTTAATTGGACAATTAAATATCATGGTATAATCCTGCTCTCTCCTCCCAACAACCTGTGAAAAGTGACCATCCATGTTGCAGGCTGAAATTTCCTGTGTGTGCCTGTTGCTGCTACTTATGGATACAGTGTTAAGTTGTTGCCTTGTAAGACCGCAGAAAGACTAAGGATTGGAGTGTGTGGGCTCTGGTGCCAGACAGCCTGGATGAAAGTTCTGGATCCATCTCGGCCCCTCGTGTGGCCTTGGGCAGGCTACTTAGCCTTGCAGTGTCTCAGTTTCCAAATCTGTGAAGTGGGGCTGGTAGTGGTACTGCCCTCCTAGGCATTGGGAGGATTCAGTGCATTAAAGTTTGTAAAGCACTTAGAATGCCTGGGTGCCTGGCCCACAGCGATCACATCACCCAGACGCTCTGCTGTTCATTCGATGTTTTGTGCCTATTTGTTCTAGACAGCTGACTGTAAGCTCCCTGAGGGTGGGCTGTGTGTGTTTTTGTGTACTATGTCTTAGAGCCTGACTCAGAATAGATAGGTTGTATATACTTTTTTGTAGATGAAAAGAATGGCAGTTTTCTTACTCATTTCCCTTTAGCTGCCCAGAATTTAAACTCCATGACAATGGATTGTCCCCGTTTTGAAGGGATAAACAGAACCTGATTGAATGTGAGGTCAGCATGTGATAACTGCAGCTGATAGTTAGTTATGGAGCATTCTTGTGGGTTGGGGCCAAGTGCTCACCATAAAGACCTCACTGACTTCTCATACTCACCTCATTTTACAGATGAGGAAACTGAGGCCCGGTGGGGAGGACCAGTTTCTCTTGAGGGGAGATCTAGTGAAGTGAAGAATTGGAAACAGAGTTGCTGTGCTTGGGTTAACTCTCCACTTACCACTTTCTTGCTGTGGTACTTCCTGGCTTGTGACTTATCTGTTCCTGAGCTTTCTCATCTGTAAAATAGGAATGATAATAGTACCTACTTAGAGGGTAGCTAAGTGGACTAGGGGAGAGAATTCCTATGAAGTGCTTAGAGTAGTGCCTTGTGCAGTGAAGCTCTTGGGTTTTGGTTATTATTAGGCTCAGCCATTCAGTTGTGCTTCAAGAGCTGGCCCAGGAGTCCAGTGGCAGTGCTTAATCATTAAGCTGTGTTGCTGCCACTTTGAGCTAGCTCCCTATCTGCACAGGGAAAGGGGCCCATCTTTGGATTGTGAAGTTGTGAACAAAGCGGGCAGGCACAAGCCCAGGGCTGGGGATGCTGTGGGCACAGATCCAGCCCTGGCTGCGTCAGCAAACAGGTAGCCCATTCCTGGATTGGAGGTAACAGGGGAGCCCTCTTTGTTACCTTTGAGCTTTCTCTTAAGCCCATTCAGGCTTCTCAGACCACGTGTCTGATGAGTAAGGAGTCCTTTTATTTCCCTCCCCCAAAGGGATTGTTGGCAAAACAACTCTCTTTGAGAACACAGCTATTCACGAAGATCAGCCAGCCATCTTTTGGGGAACTCCGGTGGTTGGCATGTTCTTGTGGCTGCTGAATAAGTCGCTGTCAGTAGCTGGCACTGCAGGTTCCCATTTCCGCATTCCAGGCACGCAAGCAGGCTGGGGGAGGCACCACCAAGGCCAAGGGCAGCCTGCAGAGCTCAGGCAGGTAATACTTTGCTTGGAGAAGACCCACCAAGGCACATGAGTGCCTGGAACTCCCTTCACAGTCACCTGCCTACTTTGTGATCGCGGCTGTGTTTGGGACATCTTTTAGGTGAGTAAGTGGTGTTTGCTAAGTTTGGTAGTGACCGGTGGAGTAGAGAAAGTTAATGCTGTTTCTTGTTTTTGGGAATTAGACTACTGGCTTTTTTTTTTGTCTTCTTTTTTCCCCTCCTGCCTCTCCCATGAAATGTTTACCTGTCTGCTGCACACTGTGAAGAAAGGGTAGGCAGAGTGTTAGGGAGTGAGAAGGAAATGGAGGCTATTTCTCCCTGGAAGGAAGGGGTGAGTGTTGATCTCCTGTGGGATGTGAACTTCTGTGCCATGTGTTGGGGGGCATCCCAGCCTGGTCCACACAAGCTGTGTGGTCTCAGGTGAGTTCCTTTCCCTCCCCGGGCCTGTTTCCTCATCTGATGAAGTGGGAAATAGGAGCAGTACCCACTGACCTTTCTAATACGTGTAAAGTGTTCATGCCCTGGGCATGGAGTGGTGCTTAGTACCTGCTATCCCTGTGCCCCCACCTCAACCCCCAGCCCCCAAACCCCTTGTCTACCTTACCTCAGACTTCTCAGCTGCTGCTGGCTGAACTCCAGCTACACTGGCCTCCTGCCCTTCCTCCCTCAGGGCCTTTGCCCTGGCTGTTCCTTCTGCCCAGAACACTTACCCCAGTATCCCCAGAGCTCCCTATCCAGGTCTCTGCTTAAATGTCACCTTCTCTGTGAGGCCTTTGTCCTTAAATAGCACCTTCTTCATCACTCTCTAGCTATTTACTTGCTTTATTTTTCTTTATAGTATTGATTCCCACTTGACATACTCATATTTGTTTATTACCTGTCCCCCTACTCCCCAACTGTAGGCTCCATGAAAGCACAAGGACTTCTGTCTCCATCCTTGTAGAACAGTTCTGGCATGTGGTAGGTGTGGGATAAATTATTTTATGAGTGAATTTATGACATCAGGTGCAGGTGCAATATTGCCCAAGGATGGGTGGCTCTCCCGTTTGGGGTTTGGGTAGGATGTTGGAATATCCAGAAATGTGCGGCTGTCAGGGAGGTGGCATGCACTCACCTTCTCCTTGGTCATCCAAGCAGGTTCTTGGGCCTTACTGCAACATCAGGCCTTCTGGCCTCCTGTCTCTCGGCCCCTTCAGTCTTCACAGTCCAGGCCCTGGCATTGGCTCATCGGGACAGCCTGGGTGTGCGTGTCAAGGAACACACAGCCATGGTACTAGTGAGTGTAGAAGATGCGTGCAGGTGGATTGGGTGGGGAAGGCTTTGTTAGAGACACCACTCGTAGACATACATCCTGTGTGTATGGAAAGCCAACCTTACCACCAGGCCTTGCTTGGTCTTCCTGTGGTAGGGAGGCCAGGGAATGCCTTGGAAATAAGAATTAACTGGCCAGGCACGGTTTATTGGTCTTCCCTGCTTTCACAGGCAATAATTCTTGTTCTGGGGCCAGACAGGTTTTAATTAAAGGTGAACTTGAAGAGTCTTGCTCTGTAATAGCTGACCCTTCCTCAGCAGTTTTCTGGCTCCCAGTATCAGCAGTTGATTCTGTAAGAATATCCTGGGCAGGGCTTCCCCAATCTCCATGTAACAAGGTCAGTGGGTCTCTGGGATCTCTCCTGATAACCTGAGGGACTGAGGTGTGTGTATCACACATCTTCACACCTGGGGGCCTGCTGCTATTTGAAAAATAGGCAGAGAATTAGAGGAGGTACCTTTGAGCTCCAAGGACAGTGGTTTGGGGGTTGACCCCCCTGGGAGGCCATTGCGCATAATGCTCAAGTCCCAGCACTGCCCAGACTCTGGACATGATGTTTCTCTTCTCAGGGCCTCAGTTTCCTTATCTGCAAAATGAGAGTAATTAATAGTACCCACATTAATGAGATCATACATAAATGAGATCAGGTGACCTAGTTTGAACTGTGTCCAGTGCATAGAAAGCACTCAATAAAAGGGGATGATAATTACTTTTATGAATTGATTTCAAGCCTCCTTTTAATTTTTTCAGTCTGTCCTTTTGTGGACCTCTTTCTTCCTCCTACTTGCTGTCCCACCCCCACCATCCCACTGTTCTTCACCCATAGTAACAATCAAGTACTAAATGTACCTTTTTACATTTTTCTCCGTGGTTATACAATCCTATAGAGGAAAACATTATCCTGTAAGGGATAATATTACCCTCATTTTCCTACATTTTGTTTTTCTTACATTGTAACACCATGTGGAAACGCCTCTGAATTCTCAGGTAATGCACCAATTTGCTGTTTTTAATGGTTGCATAGTACACAGTAATGTGGGTGTACCATAATTTATTTGGTGAGGTTGTCATTGATGTGCATGTCCTTTATTTCTAGTGTTTTTCCCCCCAAATTACTATTTTTTATTGATAGCCTTCTTTAATTAGATTGCAGGAGCCTGACCTGCTTCGCCACCTTGTTCACTTAAGCTCTAAGCCTTTGAGAATGAGTATGAAGTATCACTAATATAATGATAACCCTTGCACAGATAGGAGATATGTTTTCTCAGGGTTCTCACTGGGTGTAGTACAGTGTTGAACCATCTACTTTAAATGCTTTTTAATTACAAAAATGGTTAACAGATTCTTCATCCTTAGGCAAATTAGTTGTATTATAGGTACTTATGAAATAAGAGTGACAGAGAAGGTTCATGTTTTTTTCATATTAACAGTCTTTGGAAATCAATATGTAAGAGATTTTGTTGAGGTTTGTGATCAGTTGGCATGTTTCTTTTTTTTATTATTATTTTCTAAAAAGATTTTATTTATTTCTTTTTAGAGAGAGGGGAAGGGAAAGAGAGGGAAACATCAACATGTGGTTGCCTCTCAAGTGCCCCCTACTGGGGACCTGGCCCACAACCCAGGCATGTGCCCTGACTGGGAATCGAACCGGCAACCCTTTGGTTCGCAGGCCCATGCTCGATCCACTGAGCTACACCAGCCAGGGTGGCATGTTTCTTTTTTAGGTGGTACTTAAAGAGTATATTTGGCTTTGTGAAACTGGTGCAATGGTGTACCCCAATGGCAGCCTGTTCCAGTTCTCTGTTGCTGCATGACAAGATACCTACTCCAAAACTGAAGGCCTTAAGATGACAACAGTTTGTTATTTTTATGAATCTCTGGTTGTTTGAAGCTCATCTTCTGCAAGTTTTGCTTTGGGCATCTCTTAAGTGGCTGCAGTCAGAAGGTAGATGGAGCCTGAATGTTCACGTGGCATCTTGGAAATGGTTTGGCCCTTCTCTCTCTGTTCAGTCTCGGAACCTCTTCTCCTATGTTGACTCACCAGCCAGTAGTGGGACTTCCAGTGTGGCAGCCCAGGGCTTCCTAAGTCTTCTGAAGGCATAAGTCTAGAACTGGCCCCGCATTCACCTCAGCCTCGTTCTGTTTGTTAGAGCGAGTCATGGGGTCAGTCCAGATTCCGTGTGGGAGGGAAGACGCAGGTTAGGTGCATCCTCCCTTGCTGGGAGGTGGCTGTCTTTGGAGACTGGCTACCACACCAGTCATTTTCTCATGAAAGGAGAAACGCACAGGTCAGCAGGAGCAGGTGGTATTGCAGCTTACCACCTGTCCAGTGCCCCAGGCTCCTCTTGATCTGCCCTGTCACCTTAAGACAGCTGCTTCACCTTTAGCCCTACATTCTTGGTCAGTCAGGAAGAAGTAAAGCCCCAGGGCAGGGATTTTCAACTTTTTTCATTTCATGGCACACATAAACTAAGTATTAGACTTCTGTGGCACTCCAAAAATATATATATTTTTGCTCATCTGACCAAAAAGAAATAGATATAATTTTGATTTATTCACACTGGACAGTTACTGTATTGGCTGTTGGCTTTTTTTTTTTTTTTTTAATCCTCACTAGAGGATATACCCATTGATTTTTAGAGAGAGAGGCAGGGAGAGTGGGGTGGGGGTAGAGAGAGAGAGAGAACAAGCGAAAGAGGAATATTGATGTAAGAGAGAAACATCTATCAGTTGTTTCCTCTATGCCCCTCTACCAGGAATCAAACCTGCAGCCTAGGTATGTGCCCTGACGAGACTGAACCCACAACCTTTAGGTGTACAGGATGATGCTCCAACCAACCGAGCCACTGGCCAGGGCCAACTGTTGGCATGTTTTTATTTGACAATCTAAGGAAAAAGAGGTCAGTGCCTCTGACTAAATGGTCAAGTATTGGATGTTTTAAAAATAATTGTGGCACACTGGTTGAAAACTGCTACTCTAGGGAAAGGAGACAGCACCTCTATTAGGAAACAAAAGCCTTCACTGAAATTCTTAGTGGACCTCTGCGTGTCTTTGGCTAGAACTTTGTGACATGACCACCTCTTGCTACAAGGAAGTCTCAGAAATCCAGTTTTTAAATCTGGGGTTATCACCGCCCTGACCAAAGGGTCAGTAAGAAAGAAGTGGGAGGAGGGACATGCTGAGTAGGCATCTAGGAGTAGTTTGTTCAGACAGCCAAGGCAGTGGTGGATAAACTGAGGCAGCATGCATTCATTTATCAACTGTGTAGTAAATAACCTGGGATGGGCAATGCACCGAGCTTCTTATTGTACATTGGCTGCAAGGTTCAAGGGAGTGAACACATCTGGGAGTCAAAACTGCTGGGGATCATTTGCAGGTCTTGACAGATAATTGCTCATATCTCCCATGTAGATGTTTGAAGTTAGATTAATGATAATAGTAATAGCCAATCTCATTAAGGGCTTATCTGGGGTAGAAGAACTATCAACCAACTCATTAATCTTCACTACAGCCTTGTGAAGAAGGCACTAATGTTACCCTCCCTTTTCAGGTGCAGAAGCAAGCAGAGAGAAGTTAAGTGTCTTGAGCTGCCAGAGTTGCTATGGCAAGGGAGTTGTGGAATCCACTTGGTGGTCTGGCTCTAGAATCATGTACTGAACCACTGTGCTTTATGGCTTTAGTTTATTACAGGAAATATTTCTTGTTGAAATAAATATGTGACAGTAGAGCAAAATATGGAGTAGAAACCTGTTACTACTCTATCCCCTCCACTGCCTACTGCCCACCAAAGAATGAGAACATTACCAGTAACTTACACGATCCCGTGTGTTCTGTGTGGTAATTCCTCTTTGATGTGGCCTCCTTTCCCAGAGTGACCATCTTAAGTATTTTGTTTATCATTTCTTATCTTAGGAAATTATTTTTTGAACTTCCACTGATATTATACTGTATATAGCTTTCTGGGACTTGCGTTGATCCAAACTGTTTGGTATAACTAGTCCATTCATTTTGAACAGCTATGTAATATTCCACTGGCTGAATATACTACCATGTTTTTGTTTTACCCATTTCCATGATTATGGACATTTTGTTCCAGATTTTTTGTTATTCATGGGCTACCGTGGATGTTGTTATGCATACTTATGGTTGTCCATGGACAAGAATTTGGGGGCAGATATGTACTAGAATGAGATTGATGGGTTGTAGGGTGTGAGCATCTTGAACTTTGCAAAATATTGTCAAACTATTCTCTATAAACATTCTCACCAAGTATGTATAAGAGTTCCTGCTCTTCTGTATCCTTGTCATACTTAGTTTGTGAAACTTTTTTATTTTTGCCAGTCTGATGGACATGAAATGAAATGTTGTGGTCTTAATGAAATGAAATGTGTCTGCGTTCCCCTGAAAACTAGTAAAGCAAATATCTTTTCATTTGCTTCTTGTTCTGGTATAGTTGTTCATCTCTTTTGCTCCTTTTTATTATTGATTTGTAGCTATTCTTTGTATACTTTGGTTACTAATCCTGGACAGCAGCCTATTTAACCTAATTTAAGTTTTATAATCTGGTGTTATCATTCCCTTGGTTGTCTCCTCTCCCCTGTCCACACTTCCCCCACCTCCATGGTACTTTTGTGTGATTCATTCCTCTTTGGAACAGCTCTCAATTTATGAGCATTTTTATACATTTGTGTAAATATGTGACTGTATCCATTCCACCCACTCTTTCATAGCTTTTTTATTTCAGGCATATCAGTTAGGATTTGGTTCAACGGCATTTAATAGAAAATTATATAAAACAAAATGACAGTGGTCTAAGCAAGATAGAAGTTTATTTCTCTCACATAAAGGCCCAGTGATAAGCAGGCCAGGACTGCACTCTTGTCAGGGACCCAGGTTCCTTCTACCTTTCTGCTCCACATCCTTATCCTATCACCTCGTGGTTCAAGGTGGCTGCTCAAGTTCCAGCCATTACGTCCTAGCAAGAGGAAAGGAGGATGGTGATGGGTTCCCCGGCTTTTTAAAAGACTCAATGGTAATTGTACACCTGCTTTTATAGATCTTGCCCAGAACTTAGTCACAGTACCATATATAGTTGCAAGGGAATCTAGGAAATGTATTCTTTATTTCACATAGCGTTGTTCTTAGCTAAAAATCGTGTTTTATTACTAAGTTAAAGGAGAAGACTAAATGTTGGGTTAGGCAGCTAGCAGCTTTACCAGTTCTGAAGTGTTCCCCTAAAAATGACTTATAAAGAAGCTCCCAGACACCAGGGTGGTACCTCTAGATGATACCCATTTTGAGTCTTTGGTTTATTACATAGATATTTATTGAGCACTTGTTTTGTACAGCACAGTTCCAGAAGCTGGAAAGACAACAATGAACAAAACAAATGAAGTCCCCATCCTCATGGACCTTACATTGTAAATGGGAAGAGAGATCGTAAAGGAAGGGTATATAGTGAGTCAGAAAGGGATAGTAACAGGTGTGGAAAAAAACAAAGGAGGGTGCATGGAGAGTTAACAGCATGTGGTGCTGTTTTAGCCAGAGTGGTCAGGAAAGGCCTCTTTCATGAGGTGACATTGGAACAGAAGTGAGAGAGGGGAGTAAGGTGTCTGAGGGGAGAGCATTTGGGGCACAATAAGGGCAGGCGAAAGGCCCTGAGGTAAGACAGTGCCTGACATGCTTGAGGGACTTCAGCATGGTCAGTAGGGCTCCAAAGGAGTGAGCAAGGTAGAGAGAGGTGGGAAATCAGAGCAGAAGGACAGAAGGACCACAGGAACAGACCGTGTGGGGCCTTGTGGGCCGCAGTGAGGAGTTTCGGTTTTACCCACAGTGACGTGGAGCTGCAGGAGGAAGATGTGAGTTGATCGTTAGCGTGTGGTAGTGAAGGTAATCATGAGCTATCTTTTCAGTCTTCCTGGGCCTGTGATTACTTCCTGACACCTTTGGAAAAAGTGAGTAGTTTCAACTCTTATTAACTCATGACTACTCTGGTTTTATGTATGTATAGTCACCACTGTGCACCCCACTGGATTATTTTTAAACTCCATAGTTCAGTATTTATCTGTGCAAGGTAAGGGTACTTTAAGGACATAATGACAATATTGTCATGATTTTAATGACAATAATTGCTTCACATCATCTGGTATCCAGTTAGTGTTAACATTCTAGATCTTCTCATAAATATCTTCGTAGAATTGATGTGTTCCCGATCAGGACCTAACAAGGTCCACTGTTGGATTTGGTTCTTATGCTTGTTAAATCTCATTTAATCTGTGGACTTCCCCTCCCTCTTTTTTAATAGTCTACTTGTTGAGAAAAGCCATGTCCTTTGTCCTGTAGATTGCCCACAGTCCATACTACCTGGTTGTGTTTCTGCGGTGGTATTGAACGTGTTTTCCTGTCCCTGTGCTTTCTGTTCATGAGTGGTCGGATTTCGAGGATGGATCAGATTCGGGTTTGAGATGTGTATCACACACACGTTTTTTTGTGGGGGGAGGGGCAAGGTACTCTCCTAGGTGTTGCTGCCTATGTGTGTATATCAATTAGGAGGTATATAAAGACCATTGTCTCTTTTTGTGGTGTTCTATAGTGTTAACTCCATGAATGACTACTGTCTACCCTAGGGATTTTCAACCAGTGTGCCACAAGAATTTTTAAAGCACATTATACCTGACAATTTAGTCAGGGGTACTGACTTCTTTTCTCTTAGATTGTCCAGAAAAAAGAGAGAGAGAGAGAAAGAGGAAGGAAGGAAGGAAGGAAGGAAGGAAGGAAGGAAGGAAGGAAGGAAGGAAGGGGAGGGGAGGGGAGGGGAGGGGAGGGGAGGGGAGG
>PVKU01005128.1:0-118269 GCA_004027475.1 Anoura caudifer | reverse complement strand
ATTTGGTGTTTGCAAAAATTGTGATATTATAATTCTCTCATCCTCTGCATTTATTAGCTGGAATATTCCTCTAGAGAGAAACGTCCCTCATCTATTATTCAGATATCCTGCGGGTGTACTGACTCTTGAACTTTTGTTTACATTTTAAATTTGTATTGAACAATTAAGCTGGTGGTTTCTAATTGGCTGATTTTTGTGCTGTTTTTGTTTTATGTTCATTCATTCTGTACTTATTGGTCTCTGCTTCTCACATACCATCTTGGATTTGGGATTAAATAGGTGAACAAGTGATAGTCATTTCATTGTGTGGGCACAACTGCCTGAGGCCTTACCTTTGACCAGGTAGAGTCATGTGTTTGTCAGTGTAACTAAGGGGAGATGACTCTGGTGACATTTTTTGTTTTTTCTCTCTCTGACCATGTATTTCTAAACCTACAGCCTCTGGAGAGTTCTTGCTTGGTGCCGAGGGATTAAACCTTTGTGTTTGGGGCAAGAGGTTTTTGAGCATTCAAATTTTTTCTGACCTGAAACTCCATTTCTAGACAAAAGAACAATAAAGAGCTCTGCTTTTTAGTCTACAAGGACTAGGAGAGGCTAGTCCTTGTAGGAGCCTGGCCAGGGGTGAGCTCTGCTCCAGCCACTGTCATCTGGGTGGTAAATTCTTTAGAGCACTGGCATGCTTGGCATCATTGGGATGTCTTGGGATCAGTTACACATTATATTGTATAATCCCTAAGAGCTTTCTTTTCTTCTGGAGACGACACCACATTTATTCTCTCTTGGAGGAGGGAAGGATTTGATGTGGACTGATACAGAATTCATTGATTCATTCAGTCATTGACTTGTTTATTTGGCAGATACTTACTGAGCATCTCCTGTGTTCCAAGTGCTGGGGGAAGAGCCTAAGAAGGCCCATTCTGGAGTTTATGTGCAGGTTGAAACATACAGGTGATGAAGTAGTAAACAAATTAATAACACAATTTCAGGTGGGGATGAATGAATAATGCTATGGAGTCATCAAAGCAGAATGGTGAGCGAGACACACCTGGAAGGTGGAGGGGGCTGTGGGAGGCTGAGGAGATGTGGGGGAGAGCTTCCGTGGTGTAGTGACATGTCAGGTGAGACTGCACTGGCACAAAGGTGCCAGTCCTATAAAAGACCTAAGGGAAGACTCTTCCTTGTGGAAGAAACAGCAAGTGCAGAGGTGATGAGTCAGGAAAGAGTTTCCAGTGTGGCTGGAGCATCATAGGACGTTATAGGGTGGGCAGGGCTGAGAACCTGCTAAAGGACTTGGGTTTTATTCTGAGTGCTATCTCATTCATTCCCTCTGGAACAGTCCCAGCCCTCCTTTAACATGAGCTGAGGGGTCCTGCTCACACATGTCTCATTTAATACTCATTACAATAAATTTTTATTCCCCATTTTGCAGATAAGGAAACTGCGGCCCAGAGAAGTAAAGCCCTTGATCAGCTGGTTGGGACTGGGGTTGGAACCTGGGGAGCCTAACCCACAGTCTGACCTTGTTCCTCTTTTCTCTTACTGTAGCCACAGCAGTTAATTCATGATGTTCGCACAGCCTGTGTCCAGCAGGCGCCAAATGTCATTGTCCTACATTTATGAAATCGAGAGGGGATCAAGTTCTCTTCGGTGGCTCTTCCACCATCCCTGCTAACCTAGATCCTGACTCACCTTTTATTACACTATTACAGGTCAGAAAACAGGGAGTGACACATACGTAACTTGACACATTGGCCAGATAAGGTGTATATAGGCTCAGGACTTAGAGCTCCTGGGCCTGCTTAACTGATTGGGCTGAAAGTCTTCTCACCATCAAATCCTTCTTATCTCCTCCTCCAGCACTCCACATGTAAAGGGAGCTCACTCCCCATGGGGCATGTGTCCTATGTGATACCTCAGCCAGTCACATGGCTTTACTTGGTATCCTCTAGCAGAGAGGTCTGAGCCTCCCCGTGCGGCTTGTGTGAAAGGTGGTGCTGAGTTTGGTACTGCCTCAGCTCACCGTTCACCCTTCAGTGACACTGAGACATGCTGATCATCTCCTGCTCCTATTTACATTTAGATCATGTGACAACATTTTATATTAATCCATTTTTTAAATTTGTTTAAAAAATTCTGTTTAAAAATCTTTATTGATTCACTTCCAGCCAAGATGGAGGCGTAGGTAGACACACTGTGCTTCCTCGCACAACCAAAATAAGGACAACAACAATTTAGAAACAAAATAACAACCAGAACTGGCAGAAAATTGAACTGTATGGAAGTCTGACGACCAAGGAGTTAAAATAGACACATTCATCCAGACTGGTAGGAGGGGTGGAGTTGGTTGGCAGTGAAGAGGGGTCACAGCAAAAAAAGCGATGGGACGGGGTGCTCAAGGCAGCAGCTGACAAACCCCAGGTGTGCAAGACGGCAGCGGGTGGACCCTGGGGGCCCAGGTAGCAACAGGCAGACCCAGTGAGGTGGCGATTATGAAGCCCAGCACGGCTAACCGAGCAGTCCCATGTTCATGCACAGATAAACCAGGTGAAACTGAGGAGCAAGACAGACTGCGCAGCCCCGGGCCCCAGTGCAGGGAAATAAAGCCTCAAAACACCAATTAAAAACACCTGTGGGGGTTGAGGTGCTGGGAGAAGCTCCCACCCTCACAGGAGAGCTCACTGGAGAAACCCACAGGGTCCTAGAATGTACACAAGCCCACCCACACAGAAATCAGCATCAGAAGGGCCCAGTTTGCTTAGGGGAAGCAGCAGAAGGGACTGAAAATCAGCAGAGAGCTGAGCAATCGCCATTGTTCCCTCTCTGACCCCTCCACCACATATAGCTTCACAACCCAGTGACTGAGTCGCCCCGCCCAGGTGAACACCTAAGGCTCCGCCCCTCAAGACATAACAGGCACATCAAAACAAGAAAAAATGGCCCAAATGGAAGAACAGATCAAAGCCCCACAGCAAATACATCTAAGCTACGAAGAGATAGCCAGTCTATCAGATGCACAGTTCAAAGCACTGGTGATCAGGATGCTCACAGAATTTGTTGATTTTGCTCACAAATTAGATGAAAAAATGAAGACTACGCTAAGTGAAATGAAGGAAAATGCACAGGGAACCAATAGTGATGGGAAGGAAACTGGGACTCAAATCAATGGAGTGGACCAGAAGGAAGTAAGAAACAACCAAACAGAAAAGAAGGAAGAAACAAGAATTCAAAAAAATGAAGAGAGGCTTAGGAACCTCTAGGACATCTTTAAACATTCCAACATCTGAATAATAGGGGTACAAGAAGGAGAAGAAGAAGAGCAACAAGTGGAAAACTTAATTTGAACAAATAATAAAGGAGAACTTCCCCAGTCTGGCAAAGGACACAGACTTCCAGGAAGTCCAGGAAGCTCAGAGAGTCCCAAAGAAGTTGGACCCAAGGAGGAACACGCCAAGGCACATCATAGTTACATTAGCCAAGATTAAAATGAAGGAGAGAATTCTAGAAGCAGCAAGAGAAAAGGAGACAGTCACCTACAAAGGAGTTCCCATCAGACTGTCAGCTGATTTCTCAAAAGAGACTATACAGTCAAGAAGGGGCTGGAAAGAAGTATTCCAAGCCATGAAAGGCAAGGACCTACATCTGAGATTGCTCGATCCAGCAAAGCATTCATTTAGAATGGAGGGAAAATAAAAGTGCTTCTCAGATAAGGTCAAATTAAAGGAGTTCATCATCATCAAGCCCTTATTATATGAAATGTTAGAGGGACTTATCTAAGAAAAAGAAGATAAAAAATATGACAGTAAAAAGACAGCAAGCTCACAGTTATTAACAACCACACCTAAAACAAATGCAAACTAAGCAAACAGCTAGAACAGGAACAGAACCACAGAAATGGAGATCACATGGAGGGTTAGCAACTGGGGAATGGGAGGAGGAGAGAGGGGAGAAAAGGTACAGAGAATAAGTAGCATAGACGGTGGGTAGTATATAGACAGGGGGAGGGCAAGAATAGTGTGGGAAATGTAGAAGCCAAAGAACTTATGACACATGGACATGAACTAAAGGGGGGAATGTGTGTGGGAGGGGGTGTGCAGGGTGGAGGGGAATGAATGGGGGGAATGGGACAACTGTAATAGCATAATCAAAATATATTAAAAAACAAAAAATCTTTATTCAAAAGTTACAAAAGCAACACAGTGGTTGTAAAACAGTTCAAACAGAACTTTTTGTGAAGTAACGCATGTAAGTTTCACATTCTCATTATGACCCTGTCACTTGGCAACCCTCCAGTGTCTCACCTGCCTGGAGGGACATGAAGGATGCCCTTCCTTCCTGTGTGTGCAGTAGACTGTGTTTGTTAAGAGCCTGGGCTCAGAAGCCCCAGTGCCTGGGTTCAAGTCTGAATTTTTCTGTGTACTGAGTCCTTCACTTTAAAAAAAAAAAAAAAAAAAAATCACTGTGTGTCTCAGTTTTCCTGTCTGTAAAATGGTGGTAATGATCCTAACTCCTTGGCTTGAAAGGATTCATTGTGCTAATGTATGTGAAAGTTAGGGCGGCACCTGGCATGTGAGGAGCACTCACGTGTTAGTTACTTTTATTACTCACATATATGCGTATGGTTGTTTTACAGGCATGCTCTACATTTATTGTTCTGCAGATTGCACTTTTCTTTAATAATCTATCTTGGAGAGCCTCCTGTTGCCATGGGTCAAGGTTGGCCACATTCTTTTTAGTGACCTTACAGTGTTCCATACTGTCCAGGCCCTGTTTTTAGGCACACTGGTTGTTTCCAAGTTCCATTATTATAACTCTGAATATCTCATACACAAAAACCTTTGCTTCGTAGTTTTGGGTTTTTTTTTAAAGTCCCGGAAGTACAGTTACTAAAACAAAGTGTATAAATATTTTTTAAAGACTTGTGATATTTAGGCCCTGGTGGGTAGCTCAGTTGGTTAGAGCATTGTCCTGATACACCAAGGTTGCAGGTTTGATCCCCAGTCAGGGCACAAACAAGATGCAACCAATGAATGCGTGAATCAGTAGAACAACAAAGCCAGGTTTCTCTCTCTCTCTCCCCTTATTCCTCTCTCTCTAAAAACTGATAAATAAAAAACTTTTTAAAAAGACATGATATTTATTGCCAACTTGTCTTCTGGGATATGTTTATTTTACATATATATTTCCTTGTTAGTTTTTCTAGGGGAAGTTTTTTTAATCCTCACTGGAGAACATGCTTATTGATTTTTGAGAGAGGGGGAGGGAGGGAGGGATGGAGAGAAATGTCAGTGTGGGAGAGAAACAGTTGCTTGCCTCTCACACACGCCCTTACTGGGGACTGAACCCACACCCCAGGCATTTGCCCTGACCGGAAATTGAACCCACAGTCTTTCAGTTTACAGGATGACACTCTAACCAACTGAGCCGCACCAAGTCAAGGAGGGGTTATTTTTTAAATTTCTTATTGTTTTGTGGGGGATTTATAAATATTTTTGTTATATGTTACATCCTTATATTTATAGTTATGTTTTTAAACATCATACTGAGGCTTTGTTTTGCTTTAATGCTTTGGTTTTGAATTTAAGGTAAGATAAATATTACGGTATATTTTCCTCCATAGTTAACCAGTTGTCCTCATAATATTGATCAAGTACTCCATCATATACAGCAACTTGAAAAGCTTTGTATGAGCCAGACTCCAGTATAAGTGTTTTAATGTTTACCTTTCAGGTCCCTACCATAACTCAGTGAAGCAGGTTGGTAATGTCCCCACTCACAGTGAAGAAACTGAAGCCCAAAGAGGTGACCTTGCTTGCTCACTGTCTCACAATTTGGATGAAGCAGAGACTTGTTTGAAATATTGTAGATTTATCCAGTAACCAGCCTCCTTATTTCTAATATATTTTAAGCAGCCTTTCCATCTTTCTTGGCAAATTTTCCTTTTGTCATTTTTTTTAAGGTTTTTTTTTTCCTTTTATTCTAGAGAGAAGGGAAGGGAGGGAGAAAGAGAGGGAGAGAAACATCAATTGGTTGCCTCCTGCTTATGCCCTGACCAGGGGTTGAACCCGCAATGCAGGCATGTGCCCTGACTAAGAATTGAACCCACAACCTTTTGGTTTGTGGGACGATGCCAAACTAACAGCCACACTGGCCAGAGCCCTTTTGCCATTTAGTGATAGTCATTTTGAGTGTTCCTGTGCCACAGTTTTATGTTTTAGACTTGTTCCCTGCCCCGTTTCCCTGGCCAAGACTTCCGTGATAATGTTAAGTGCCAGTGGTGGTCACAGAGCAGGCAGGGGTGCCTCAAATCTTTTATCCTACTGGGCCTCCCTCAAGGGTGTCCTGATTAGGCAGGGACCAGGATTTTTCCGAGTCTCCTTGAGAAGTCCATCGTGGCCATTCTGTGACAATGTCACGAAGGACTCATCTGTCCCCATGGCTGGTTAAGCCAAGGAAAAAGCTGGTATCCCGGGTCACAACTTGAGTATAAGCAGCAGTGGACAATATTCTGGGGCCTTGATTAACATGAAAAAAAGAAAATCAGTCCAGCAAGGGGTAGTGGGGAGCTCAGCTAGGAGCTATAGCAGAGCAAGCCCAAACATAGAGAGGGCAACCTCAGAATCAGCTGGCCAGGTCTGTGGAACTGGTTGCCCATCACCTGGATATTATGAGGCCTGACATCAGACTGCTGGCTTCGCATCTCAGTTTTGCCTCTTTCTGGCTGGGTAGCCTTGGTCAAGTCTCTTAACCTCTCTGTGCATTAACTTTATCTTCTCTATAGCGAAGTAATATAGAGTAATAGTTATTACTCTTGGTTTTTGTGAGGACTAAATGATCCATGTAAAGTGCTCAGAATAGTGGTTGGCACAGAGTAAACACTCAAATACAGTCATGGGCCACATAACGATGTTACGGTTAACAACAGACTGCGTGTACAATGATGGTCCTTTAAAATTGCAATAGAGTCCAAAAATTCCTATTGCCTAGTGGCATCGTAGCCATGTTAAGGTTTTAGCAAAATGCATTGCTCACTCGTTTGTGATGGTGCTGGTGTATACAAACCTGACAGCTGTATAAAAGTATAGCACATACAATTATGTACAGTATGTTAAACTTGATAATAAACAACCCTGTTACTGGTTTATGTTTTTAAAATGCTATACTGTTTATGGTTATTTTAGAATGCTTGCTTTCTACCTATATAAAAAAAGTTTGCTATAAAACCGCCATGTTACACTGGTAGCAGCCTCATACATCTTGTGTTTTACTGTGTCTCTTAATCACATGATTTTTTGTTGTGCCTGTTTTAATCTCATGTTTTGTACAATAAGGTGCTGTACAGGCTTCTAGACTAGGAGCAAGAAGCTGTACTATACAGCCTAGGCGTGCGGTAGCTTGTGCTGCCTCAGTTGTGTAGGTGCGCTCTGATGCTCACACGACCACAAAATCACCTAACGATGCATTTCTCAGAGTGTATCCCATTGTTACGCAGCACATGACTGTAAATGTTGGTCATTCTTCCTTTCTCTTTCACTGCTCTTCTCTGTTTCTGAGGGCAGGGATAAAGGTTGCAGGAAACATGCAGATATCACTCAGGTATTTCCTGAACACCCGTGACATGCCACACGAGTACAAAGGTACAGAAGGGCTCAGGATGGACACAGTTCCCTCCCTTAGCACTGATGTTCTAGAAGGGAGGTGGACACTAAACACACAAGTAAATAATATGATGTTAAGTAGTGAGATGTGCTCTGAAGAAAATAGAGTAGGGGAGAGACTAGAGAATGATAGAGACTACTGTTTCAGCACAGGTGATGAGAGCAGACCTCTGAAGAGGTGACATTTGGTCAAGACCTGAAAGATGAGGAGCCAGCCTGGAAACAGTTGGGAAAGGATGTTCCAGGCAGCACAGCAAATGCAAAGGCCCTCAGGCAGGGGCTTGCAAGCATGTTTTAAGAAGTAAGTACAAGGAGGCCAGTGTGGCTAGAGGGGTGTGAAGGCAGGGAAGGTGAGAGGAGCAGGAGATGAAGTCACATAGTGAGCCAGGGAGGAAGTTTTTATTTTAAGATTTTTTAAAAATGTATTTTATTGATTATGCTATTACAGTTGTCCCATTTCTTCCCCATCATTCCCTTCCACCCTGCACACCCCCTCCCACCCACATTCCTCCGCTTTAGTTCATGTCCATGTGTCATAAATTCTTCAGCTTCTACATTTCCCACACTATTCTTGCCCTCCCCCTGTCTATATACTACCCACCATCTACACTACTTATTCTCTGTACCTTTTCCCCCTCTCTCCTCCTCCCACTCCCCTGTTGCTAACCCTCCATGTGATCTCCTTTTCTGTGGTTCTGTTCCTGTTCTAGCTGTTTGCTTAGTTTGCATTTGTTTTAGGTGTGGTTGTTAATACCTGTGAGTTTGCTGTCTTTTTACTGTCCTATTTTTTATCTTCTTTTTCTTAGATAAGTCCCTCTAACATTTCATATAATAAGGGCTTGGTGATGATGAACTCCTTTAACTTGACCTTATCTGAGAAGCACTTTATTTTCCCTTCCATTCTAAATGAATGCTTTGCTGGATAGAGCAATCTTGGATGCAGGTCCTTGACTTTCATTACTTGGAATACTTCTTTCCAGCCCCTTCTTGCCTGGAAGGTCTCTTTTGAGAAACCAGCTGACAGTCTGATGGGAACTCCTTTGTAGGTAATTGTCTCCTTTTGTCTTGCTGTTTCCAGGATTCTCTCCTTCATTTTAATCTTGGCTAATGTAACTATGATGTGCCTTGGTGTGTTCCTCCTTGGGTCCAACTTCTTTGGGACTCTCTGAGCTTCCTAGACTTCATGGAAGTCGATTTCCTTTGCCAGATTGGGGAAGTTCTCCTTTATTATTTGTTCATATAACTTTTCCACTTGTTGCTCTTCTTCTCCTTCTGGTACCCCTATAATTTGGGTGTTGGAACATTTAAAGACATCCTGGAGGTTCCTAAGCTCATTTTTTTGAGTTCTTATTTCTTCATTCTTTTCTGGTTGGATGCTCTTTCTTCCTTCTGGTCCACTCCATTGATTTGCGTCCCGGTTTCCTTCCTATCACTATTGGTTCCCTGTACATTTTCCTTTTTTTCACTTAGCGTAGTCTTCATTTTTTCATCTAATTTGTGACCAAATTCAACCACTTCTTGTGAGTATCCTGATTACCAGTGCTTTGAATTGTGCATCTGACAGGTGGGCTATCTCTTCATCGCTTACTTGTATTTTTTCTGGAGCTTTGATCTGTTCTTTCATTTGGGTGATTTTTTTTCATTTTGACGTGCCTTTTACGTAATGAGGGGTGGAGCCTTAGGTGTTCACTAGGGTGGGGCAACCCACGTCACTGCTTTGTGACACTGTATGTGGGGAAGGGGTCCAAGAGGGAACAGTGCCACTTGCTCCACAATGTGCCAGGTTTCAGTCACTTCCCCTACTTCCCACCAGCAAATTGGGCCCTTCTTGTGCTGAGTCCCAGGTGGGTTGGCTTGTGTATGTTCTAGGACCCTGTGGGTCTCTCCATCAAACTGTCCTTTGAGGCTGGGAGTTTCTCCCACTGCCACCTCAACCCCCACAGGACTTTTCAATGAGTGGTTTGAGGTTTTATTACCCTGAGCTGAGACCCTGGGTTGTGTGGTATGTCTCACTCCCCAGTTGTTCCTCCATGTTTATCTGCATGCAAATTTGGGACCTCCCACTCCACCAGCCACCTCCACAGTCTTGCAGGCCAGCTGCCGCCTTGCCGGCCCCCATCCTCCAGCCCTGCGTTGCTGCCCCTCCTACCGGTCTGAATGAGTGTGTCTTCTTTAACTCCTTGGTTGTCGGACTTCCATACAGTTCGATTTTCTGTCAATTCTGGTGGTTTTTTGTTTTTAAATTGTTGTCCTCCTTTTGGTTGTGTGAGGAGGCACAGTGTGTCTACCTACATCTCCATCTTGGCCAGAAGTCCATATTTATTTTTAAAGAGAGGGGAAGGGAGGGAGAAAGTGAGGGGAAGAAACATTGATGGGTTGCCTTTCATACTTGCCCCTTCCAGGGACAGAACCTACAATCCTGGCATGTGCCCCAACCAAAATCAAACCGGCTCCTTTCACTTTACAGGACACCACCCAACAAACTGAGCTACACTGGTCATGGCTCCTCATCTTTATTTTCCTTCCTGTGGCTGGAGAGGGCTCTATAGTTCAAGCTAGAACTTGGGAATAAAGAGCCTGGGATTGATCCCAGCTTCTCCACCAGCAACTGGCTCTGTGATCTTGGCCAAGTGAGTAATTTCTTTGGGCTCCTCGGTGTCTTCATCTACAAGGTAGGGAGAATCGCAGGCTGACAAGGCTCATTCATTGGATGTATGTGTGTTGGCTAAGGTTGGAGGTGATTATGGAAATTCAGGAGGTCCTAGGTATCTGGGCTCAGTGCAGCCCTGGCTCCTGATTACACCCTTGAGTGTGAGCTGATGGAGCTGATGTTAGGAGCCACCTTGTCTACTTCACAAAGCCTGTATAGGGCCGATCTCTACATGGCACAGCATGTAGCTTGTTTCCTGTAAGCACACCAGCCACTGGCTAGACTGTGGGCTATGGAAGAGTAGGTCCCGGGCCTACCCCACCCATTCCCAGTGCCCTGGCACGCGGGGCCAACTGGGAGTGCAGTAAAGCTCACCTTCATCAGGCTTCTTTTGTGAAAGACATATCTGAAAAACAGCTTCTCAGGAAGTAAATGTGTTTGTGGCTGGGCCTTGGCATCACCCAGGGAATCTTTTTAACAGCTGGATTCTCTGGCCACACTCCTTGAGTGTTTATTTGGGCTGGTGTCTTAGATGGCCATCAGCTAGTTTGGCTGCCTGATAACCATTCGCCGTTCTTTTGGAGTTTCCGTTTGGGGAACTGCTTTTCCACTATCTAGACCATTCATTTACCGAGTAGCACTCCTTGCTGCATGTACAACACTGCTCGCTCTAGACACTGAGGATGTGGCAGTGAATTAGCCCTGCCCTTGAAAATGGTGAGATATCAGTATAGTCACTCATTGCTTAACCACGGGGGTGCATCTGAGAAATGTGTCCTTAGGCAATTTGTCATGCAAGCAACATTGAGTGCTCTTACACTGACCTAGGTGGTACAGCTCACTACACACCTAGGCTGTATGGTATAACCTTTCACTCCTAGGCTGTGAGCCTGTACAGCATGTTACTGTATTGAATACTATAGACAATTGTAACACAATGGTTTTTGCATAGCTATAGCTAAACATAGAAAAGGCACAGTAAAAATACGGTATAAAAGATTAAAAAATGGAACACCTGCATAGGACACTTACCATGAAGGGAGCTTGCAGGGCTGGAGGTTGCTCTGGGTGAGTCAGTGAGTGAGTGCTGAGGAACGTGAGGCCTGGGACAGTGCTGTCCACCACCACAGACGTTACAAACACCGCACGCTTGGGCAACACTAAATTTACTGAAATTTTTCCTCAGTAATAAGTTAACCTTAGCACACTATAACTTTTTTACTTTATAAACTTTAAAGTTTTTAACTATTGACTCTTTTGTAATAGCACTTAAAACACAAACATATTGTACTGCTATACAAAAATATTTTCTTTACTTCCTTATTCTATAAGCTTTTTAATACTTCCTTATTCTGTAAGCTTTTTACTATTTAAAATTTTTATAAGCTTTTTAAACCTTCTTGTTAAGAACTAAGATGTGCGCACACATGCACATTACACTAGGTCTGCACAGGGTCAGTCAGGATTGTCAGTGTCTCTGCCTCCACCTCCACACCTTGACCCACTGGAAGGTCTTTAGGGGCAGGGAGCTGTCTTCTTCTGGAATAACCTCCTGAAGGACCTCCCTGAGGCTCTTCTTGAAGAGGTGTCAATGATTATCAGAAACATGTCCATGGTAGTTTGCTTGATTTATTTCTTTTCCCTCACCTGAAGATATATTCATTGATTTTTAGAGAGAGAGGGAAGCAGGAAGGGGGTAGAGAGAGAGGGAGAAAGAGAGGGACACTGATATGAGAGAAAAACATTGATTGGTTGCCTCCCATATGCACCTGACTGGGGATTGAACCTACATCTCAGACATGGGCCCTGACAGGGATCGAACCCACAACGTTTTGGTGCACAGGACCATGCTCCAACTAACTGAGCCACCTGGCCAGGTCATGTTTCTTTTTTTAATCATAGAATTGCTTGTAAGCAGATAATGCACCATGAGCATTCTTCTCGATTCATGAAAACCTTTGGTGTTGGGCTCCATGTTTTCTAACTTTTTAAGGAGCTGGTTAAGGTCTGCCAAAGTCATCATTGTTCACACATGTGCATTCCAGTCTGCTCTCCTTGGCTGCCAGGTTACATCAATGTCGTGCAAACCATTCTCATTATATTAACAATGGCTGGACTTTTTCTGGATAGACCTCGTATACAGCCTGTCATTAACTTAACTGTATCTTATAAGTTAGAAACTGTAAGTTATACAATAGATAACTGTACATTAGATAGCAGGATCATATTATTGTCACTTCCTGATTTTAATAATTGTACTATAATTGAGGAGATATTATTCTTAGGAAAAACCCATTGACTACCGTAAGGGTTAAAAACAGGAACAAATTCATTGAAAAAGGAAGGTAAACCAGCATTGGCCAGAAATCATGAAAATCACTAAAATGTTTCTTTGGGTGGGGGGGGAGGGTATTATAATGAAAACTTAACCATAACAAAATGCTGAATAGATTTCAAGAAATTAATGTGTTATATACACAATTTTGAGTTTAAAGTTCTAAAAACTTCAGTTGGTAGAATGCTTATAGATTATTTTTTTCTTTATACTTTTATTATTTTTCACATTTTGTAGTAAGGACTTTTAGAAACAGGAAGAAAAAAATAATAGATCTTTTGCTGGAGCTACCAGGGGAGAAGTGCTATTAGATGCTAAGTTGAAGGGCATAAGCCTAATGCTGCTGGGGTCCTTCTTTGCCCAGAGGGTTGGATAGGCAGGAGATGAAAATGACTGGTTCCTGGTAAATTATTTGGGTAAAGGGAGTTTGGAATAACCTATGAACATTTCAGGAACACGAGCCAAAATACTGCTTTTTTTTTTTTTTTCCTGGAGCCAGTTTGAGTTGCGTCTCTCAAACTGCAACCAAAAGAGTCCTATAAAAAAAGATGCTCCTGACCTTACAGTGGGGTTATTTCCCAATTAAACCATCATAAATTGAAAATATCATAAGTCAAAAATGCATTTAATATTCCATTAAAAAATTTTACTTATTAATTTGAGAGGGAGGGAGATGTGGAGAGAAAGAGAGAGTGGGAAAAGAGAGAGAGAAGCATCTTATTTGTTGTTCCATTTATTTATGCATTCATTGGTTGATTCTTGTATGTGCCCTGACAGGGGTTAAACCGTCAACCTTGGCGTACTGGGACAGTGCTCTAACCAACTGAGCCACCCTGCCAGGGCCAGTCAAAAATGCATTTAATACACCTAACCTACTGAATATCATAGCTTAGCCTAGCCTAGCTTAAAGGTGCTCAGACACTGAAGTTAGCCTACAGTCAGGCAAAATCATCTTCCCGTGGCTGTCCAGCATCACAAGACAGCATCTTACCACATACTGCTAATCCAGGAAAAAATTAAAATTCAAAATTCAAAGTATAGTTTCTACTGAATGTTACCACTTTCACACCATCATGAAGTCTTAAAATGCTAAGTTGAACCATTTTAAGTTGGGAATTGTCTAATATAATAGTTTTAGTGAATCCTAGAATTTGTGTTTTCAGAATTCTCCACAAATGATTTGTATGTATCAGATGTTTGAGAACCATTTTGCTAGACTTTTCTGAATTCTGGTTCTTAGACTTAAGTGAGCATTAGACTTGCTTGGGGGATTTGTTAAAAATATAGAGGCTCTACTCCAAACTGATGAAGGTTGTGATTTGGGGCCTGACTTCCTGAGTTTCGAGTAATGTCCTGCTTGATTAGATGCACATCTGATAAAAGAGCAAGGATCATGCCCAGGCTAAGGCCTTACCCAGAGAGCAGGCCCAGGGTCTTCTCAAATGAATGAAAGTGGAGTTTGAGTCTAGATCTTCTTGGGAAAATCATTCCCTTACCGGCCATGTGCACTGCATCTTGTTTTAGGAGACATTTGGTAGATATGTGAGCTTTGTTAGATATGAGTTAACCAGTGTATAGCCCTTCAAGTAAGTTTGGAAACAGCCAGATACAGTTCATGCTGAAAAGTTGCTTCAGATTCAGAGCAAAGGCTGCTCTTGAATTCTGAATAGTAGTGGAAATATTCAGGAGGATAATTATTCTCTGATTTAGTTTCAGATAATTTATGGTGAATGCTTTGTGTCTTTGCGTATGTGGTGCACATGTGTACCCATAGTTAGTTGGAGGTGAAGGAAGGGCTGCTGCCCTTTTACTAGAGTGAAAAGGAATCTTTTGAGTTGACCCATTGGGCTAGAAAATCCTTTTTAAATACTGCCTTGTAGCAGTTTTGCTTTTAAGGCCCCAGAGCTGTGGAGCCTGACTGTTGTGCCCTGTTCACTCCGACCCCAGGCACATCTGACTTCGCCACTCATTGTCTGACTCTCCCTCCCCACCCCACCCCTGAGGATTTGTACCCTATGCTGAGTTCCTGTAGTGCAGCCACCACAATTTAGGGCATGGGTTGGCCAGGATTACTCAAATTTAAACTGATCATCTTCAAATAATTTTGTTTGTGTCCCCTCAAAAAATTTTTTATAAACCTCACTCTTTATACATTGTAAAGCTAGTATCTATAATAATTTTATGGTACCTTTAAAATGTTCTTATTTGTGGGAGAAAGAAAATAGTCCATATTTTGTAAGATGAGGTTAGATGAAGGTGGACTGTAATGGAAATAAATATTTTATGATTAGGTAAATGGTTAGATAAACCATTGGTTAGATAAAACAAAGCTACAGAATCTGAAATAAATCATAAGTTTTTTCCTGGGAATTTTTTTCTGGTACATTTCAGAAAATTTGGTGGTCCTGTGAAACATTTCATTTACTCATACCATGGTCACTTAATCTATACTGCTCTGACTGTTCTGAATTCAGGGGAGCACAACATGAACCAGAACATCCTGTTTTTCAAACTAAAGTTTATATTTACCAGAAGGATGTATAAGTCAGGAAGGACAGGCAAGTAGAGGGGCCTACGGAGCTTTATTATTCATTAAAGACTATTTCTCTGAAACCAGTATTTCAATGCATTTCTGTTGTTTAGAGTCCTAGAGGTTTACACATCCCCTGGGCAGTGCTTCTTGGGAAGAGGTAGGTGGTGGTACAGTGAGGAATGGGCAGTTGAGAAGGCAGTATGGATCACGGCCAGATCAGTTTTAGGAAGGGGAATTTGTGGAAATTGAGGATCTTACCATGGCTTCTCCTAAAAACATTTGTGTTGTTGTATCCATCGAACCTCTGAGCTGGGGGGGGGCGGTGGATAAGCACATCCAAACCTAAAGATTGTCAGCTTCAAGAATCTGGCTGTTTTTGTTTTGGTTTTGGTTTTTTCTTACAGAGCAGGAAGTCCAGAAGTAGGTAAGGTATTACAGAGGTGCTTGACTGATCATCTCCTGGCTTTATAGACTTTCTCCTCCTGTGTGCAGGGTTAGGACCTGCTTTAAAAATAGTCATTAACTTCTTCACTCTCTTTTCTTTTTGGTTAGTCTAACTAAAAATTTGTTTACTTTGTTGGTCTCTTCAGCAAGAACCAACTTTTAGTTTAATTGATTTTTCTTTATTGTTAGTTTTTAATTTCATTGATTTCTTCTCTTTCCTGTAATATTTTCTTCTTGTTCTGCTCTTCAAGTGAAAGCTTAAGTTATTGGTTTGAAATCTTTCTTTTCGAACATAGGCATTTAAAGCTATAAATTTCCTTCTTAGTACTGCTTTAACTGCATCCCATAAATTTTGATATATTGTGTTTTTCTTTCATCCAGTTCAGAATATTTTCTGTTTTCCTTGTGATTTCTTCTGTGACTCATGAACTATTTAAAAGTATCTTGTTTAGCTCTGGCTGCTGTGGCTCAGTGAATTGAGCGCCGGCCTTCAAACCGGCTGGGTTGCTGGTTCCATTCCCAGTCAGGACACAAGCCTGAGTAGCGGGTTGGACCCCTAGTTGGGGGTGCACAAGAGGCAACCACACATTGTTGTTTCTCTCCCTCTTTCTCCCTTCCTTCCCCTCTCTCTAAAAATAAATAAATAAAATCTTTTTAAAAAAGAAAAGTATCTCATTTAATCCAAAATTTACTACTTAAGGCCAAGACTGGGAGCCATAGCAGACATAGCATCAGCTAATACATAGAAACAGACACAAAGAGCCAGCCAAAATGGGGAGACAAAGAAACACGCCCCAAATGAAAGAACAGGGAAAATCTCAAAAAAGAAGAGGTAAATGAAATGGAAGCAAGCAATTTACCAAGAGTTCAAAAGAATAGTTATAAGGATGTTGAAGAAATTTAACAAGAACTACAATATGAAAAAGGACATAGAAACCATAGAAAAGAGTTCTGGCCAAGATGGAGGCATAGGTAGAAACCCTTTGCTTCCTCACACAACCAAAAGGAGGATAACAACCAATCCAAAATCAATAAACAACCAAAAATTGCCAGAAAATCAAACTGCGTGGAACTCCGACAACCAAGGAATTAAAGAAAAAAATCAACCAAAACAACCAGACTGGTAAGGTAGACCACATGGGCAGACTCAGAAAAACCACAGCAAGGCGGCTGATGGACAGGGCTGAGTGCTGAGCTTGGCAGAGCTGCATGGGAGGGACTGACTTACGGGAAAAACTGAGACTCAGAGCTGACTGTGGGCTAAGGCTAGGGTTGCCAGGTGGAAGATACTTCCAGTCTGACATGAGAGTCTGTTGGAAAGTGCACTAGAGATGAGCAGGAGAGCTGCACTGTTCCCTCTCTGGCCCCTTCCCCACAGGCAGCATAGCAAAGAGGGTTGTCCTGCCTGGGTGAATACCTCAGGCCCCTCCCCTTACAACTTATCAGGTGTGCCAAGACAAAGAAATATGGCCCAAATGAGACAACATAGTAAAACCTCAGAACTAAACAATGAGGAGATTTCCCACCCATCTGATAGGAAAATTTAAAGCCCTGGTAATGAAAATGCTCACAGAACTAATTGAGCTTGGTCAAAAAATGAAAGAACAAATGAAAGATACCCAAAATGAAATAAAGCAAAATATTCAGGGAACCAACAGTGACAAGAAGGAAACCAGGATTCAAAACAACGATTTGGAACAAAAGGAAGAAACAAACATCCAAGTGGATCAGAATGAAGAAACAGAATCCAAAAAAAATGAAGAGAGGCTGAGGATTCTCTGGGACAACCTGAAATGTTCCAACATCCGAATTATACAGGTGCCAGAAGGAGAATAATGACAGCAAGAAATTGAAAACTTATTTGAACAAATAATGAAGGAAAACTTCCCCAATCTGGTAAAGGAAATAGACTTCCAGGAAGTCCAGGAAGCTCAGAGAGTCCCAAAGAGGTTGGACCCAAAGAGGAACACACCAAGGCACATCATCATTAAAGCCCAAGATTAAAGACAAAGAAAAAATCCTAAAAGCAGCAAGAGAAAAGGACAGTTACCTACAAAAGAGTTCCCAATTAGGCTATCAGCTGATTTCTCAAAAGAAACCTTGCAGGCAAGAAGGGGCTGGAAAGAAGTATTCAAAATCATAAAAGGCAAGAACCTACATCCAAATGACTCTATCCAGCAAAGCTTTCATTTAGAATGGAAGGGCAGATAAAGTGCTTCCCAGATAAGGTCAAGTTAAAGGAGTTCATCATCACCAAGCCCGTATTATATGAAATGTTAAAGGGACTTACCTAAGAAGAAGAAGATAAAAAATATGAACAAAAAAATGACAACAAACTCACAACTATTAACAAATGAACCTAAAAGAAAAGAAACAACAGCAAAAACAAAAACTAAGCAAACAACCAGAACAGGAACAGACTCAGAGAAATGGACATCACACAGAGGGAGTTCATTGGGGGGGGCGAGGAATGGGGGGAAGGCACAGGGAAGAAGAAGCATAATTAGTAAGCATAAAATAGAGTGGGAAAGATAAAAATGGTATAGGACACAGGACTCAAAGAACTTATATGTACAACCCATGGACATGGACTGGGGGGATGCTGGAGGGTTGGGAAAACTGTAATAGCATAATCAGTAAAAAATTCTTTAGAAAAACATAAAAAAGAGCCAGTCAGAAATGAAGAATACACTAGAAGGAATAAACAGTATGTTGGGTGAAGCAGAGGATCGAATCAGTGATTTTGAAGACAAAGTAGCAGAAAACATCCAATCAGACCAGAAAAAAGAATACTTTAAATAGGAAAGTTTAATAGACCTCTGGGATAACAACAAGTGTAATGACATCTGCATCATAGGGTATCAGGAGAAGAGAGCAAGTAAAGGATCAAGAATCTATTCGAGGAAATACTGATGAAAAACTTCCCTAACCTGGTGAGGAAAAACAACATACCAGTTGAGGAAATGCAGAGTCCCAATTAAGATGAACCCCAAGAGGCCCACACCAAGACACATCATAATTAAATGCCAAAAGTTAAAGACAAAAAGAGAGCAAGGGAAAGACAGTTACCTACAAGGGAGCTCCCATAAGACCACCTGCTGATTTCTCAACAGAAATATTTCAGACCAGAAGGGATTGGCGTGAAATATTTGAAGTGATGAAAAGCAAGTACCTACAACCAAGACTACTTTACCCAGCAAGGCTATCATTTAAAATGATAGAAGAAGAGATAAAGAGCTTCCAAGTTTAAAAAAAGAAAGCTAAAAATGTTTGTTACCACCTAACCAGTATTAAAAGAAATATGTTACCACCAAACCAGTATTATAAGAAATACTGAAGAAGGTGGAGTGAGAGTGGAAGGAGGAGGAGAGAAACAGAGTTAAAAGAATAAAATGTCAATAAATACATACCTACTAAAAATCACTTTAGCCCTGACTGGTGTAGCTCAGTGGATTGAGTGTGGGCTGTGAACCAAAGGGTCGCCAGTTGAATTCCCAGTCAGGTCACATGCCTGGGTTGTGGGCCAGGTCCCCAGTGGGGGCCATATGAGAGGCAACCACACATTGATATTTCTTTCCCTCTCTTTCTCCCTCCCTTCCCCTCTCTCTAAATATAAAGAAATAAAAATTTTAAAAATCTTTAAAAAAATCACTTTAAATGCAAACAGTTCAAATGCTTCAACCAAAGACATAGGATAGTTGAAATGGTTAAGAAAACAAGATGCATATATGTGATGTCTACAAGAGACCAACCTAAGAAAAAAGATAAATGCACACTAGAAATAAAGGGATGGTAAAAGATATTTCATGCAAATGGAAAGGGAAAAAAAAAGCTTGGGTAGCAATACTTGTATATGACAAAATAGACTTTAAAACAAAGGCTGTAGTACAAGACAAAGAAAGACACTACATAATGTTAAAGGGAACAATCCAACCAGAAGATATAACCCTTGTAAACATTTATGCAAATCTTGATGAACATAAAGAAAGAGACCAACATTAATATGGTCACAGTAGGGGACATTAATATGCCATGATATCTGTGGGTAGAGCTTCCAGACAGAAAATCAACATCAACAAGGAAACAGTAGCCTTAAATGACACACTAGATCAGATGGATTTAATTGATATCTTCAGAGCATTTTACCCCAGCAGAATATACATTCTATTCAAGCACACATGGAAGATTTTTCTAGGATAGACCACATGTTAGGACACAAAACAAGTTTCAATAAATTCAAGAAGATTGAAATTATATTAAGAATATTCTCTAACCATAATGGTATGAAACTAGAAATCAATCACAAGAAAAAAACTGAAAAACACACAAAGACGTGGAGGCTGAATAGCATGTTACTAAACAGTGAATGAGTTAACAGTTGAGATCCAGGAAGAAATCAGAAGGTACCTTGAAACAGATGAGAGTGAGAACACAACAACCCAAAATCTGGGACACGTGAAAGAAGTCCTAAGGAGGAAATTCACAGCATTACAGGCCTACCTTAAGAAATAAGAAAATCTCAAATAAAAAATCCAACTTTACACTTAAAAGGAATTAGAAAAAGAACAGCAAACAATGCCCAAAGTGAGTAGAAGAAAGGAAATAAAGATCAAAGCAGAAATAAATGAAATACATTTAAAAAAAGAGAAAAGATCAATGAAATCAAGAGCTGGTTCTTTGAATAGATAAACAAGACTGACAAACCTTTAACAAGACTTGTCAAGAAAAAAAGAGAGGACCACCAAATAAATGAAATCAGAAATGAAAGAGAAGTGACAACTGACTCCAGAAATACAAGAGATTATAAGAGAAAATACTACAAACAACTATATGCTATCAAACTGGACAAAACTGGGTCAATTCCTAGAAGTATATCTACAGTCTTCTAAAAACTGAATCAGGAATAATCAGAGAATTGAATAGACAGATCACACCTAGTGAAGTTGAAAAAGTAATCAAAAAATTCCCAACAAACAAAAGTTCTAGACCAGATGGCTTCACAGGAGAATTTTTCAAACATTCAAAGAAGAACTGACACCTGTCTTTCTCAAACTATTCCAAAAAATTAAGAGGAGGGAAGACTGACAAGCTTATTTTATGAGGCCAGCATTATCCTAATTCAAAACCATCTAAAGACACTACAAAGAATGAAAATTATAGACCAATATCCCTGATGAACATTAATGCCAAAATCCTCAACAAAATACTAGTAAACCAGATCCAGCGATACATTCAAAAGATCATACACCATGATCAAGTGAGATTTATTCCTGGGAGGGAAGACTGGTACAATGTCCGGTACAAATCAATAAATGTGATACACCACATAAAGAGAATGAAGAATAAAAATTACATGATTATATCAGTAGATGCAGAAAAGCATTTGCTAAAATCCAGCATCCATTTATATAATAACTTTCAGCAAAGTGGGTATAGAGGGAACATACCTCAACACAATAAATGTCATATATATGACAGTCCCATAGCCAGCATCATACTCAGTGATTGAAAAGTAAAAGCATTTAAGATCAGGAACAAGATAGGAATGTTCATTTTCACCACTCTAAGTCAACATAGCACTGGAAGTCCTTGTCACAGCAGTTGGGCAAGAAGAAATAAAAGGCATCCAAATTGGAAACAAATAAAACTCATTATTTGCAGATGATGTGATACTATATATAGAGAACCTCAGAAATTCCACCAAAAAGCTACTGGAACTGCCCTGGCCAGTGTGACTTGGTTGGACCATCCTCCCATAGCTGAAGGGTTGTGGGTTTGATTCTGGTCAGGGCACATGCCTGTGTTGCGGGTTTGATCCCCAGTCATTGGCTGCGTATGGTAGGCAACCAAATGATGCCTGTTTCTCACATCAGTGTTTCTCTCTCCCGTCCTTTCTCTCTAAAAAATCAATGAAGACATGCCCTTAGGTGAAGATTTAAAAAAAAAAAATCAACAAAACTATTGCAACTGATAAATGAATTTAGTAAAAGTATCTAGACATCAGTTGCATTTCTATTCACCCATAATGAACTATCAGAAAGGGAAACTAAGAAAGCAGTCTCACTTACAATTGCATAAAAAAAAATAAACAACCTAGGAATAAACTTAATTATTATTGATTTTAGAGAGAGAGGATAGGTTAGGGTTGTTCAACTTATTTATGTATTCATTGGTTGATTCTTGTATGTATCCTCTCCAGGGATTGCAGCCACAACCTTGGCATATTGGGTCAATGCTCTAACCAACTTAGCTGCCTGATCAGGGTCCTACAAATAAATTTAACCAAGGATGTAAAAGACCTGTACCCAGAAAATTCTAAGACACTGAAGGAAGAAGTTGAAGAAACAAGTAAGTGGAAGCAGATAAAATGAGTTAATATCATTAAAATGTCTGTACTACCCAAAGCAATATATAGATTCGGTGCAATTCTTATCAAGAGACTAAAGACATATTTCACAGAACTAGAACAAATAGTCCAAAATTGTATATGGAACCAGAAAAGACCCTGAATAGCCACAGCAATCTTGAGAAACAAGAACAAAGTTGGAGAAGTAATGCTACCTGATATTAAAGTATACTACAAGGCCATAGTAATCAAAACATCATGGTACTGGCATTAAAAACAGACAAAGATAAATGGAACAGAATAGAGTCCAGAAATAAGCCCACTTTGTTATGGTCCACTGATATTAGATAAAGGAGACAAGAGTATACTATGGGGTAAAGATAGTCTATTCAGTGAATGGTGTTGGGAAAATTGGACCGATATGTGCAAAGAAGTGAAACAAGACCACCTTCTTACATTATATGTAAGAATAAACTCAAAATGGATAAAAGACTTTAAGGTGTGAAACCATATGAAGTCTAGAAGAAAACATAGGCAGTAAAAGTTCAGATATTTCTCATAGCAATATTTTTTTCTGATAGCTCTCTTTGGGCAAGAGAAACAGAAGGCAAACAAATGGGACTACATCAAACTAAAAAGTTGTTACACTGCAAAGGAAACCACCAACAAAACATATTTGCCAATGATATACCTGATAAGGGGTTAATATCCAAAATTTATAAAGGACTTACAAAACTCAGCATAAAAAAATCCTATTAAAAATGGGCAAAGGACCTGAGTAATTTCTGTAAAGAGGACATACAGATGTCCAATAGGCATATGAAAAGATGCTCAATGTCACTATTCATTCATCAGTGAAATGCAAGTTAAAGCCACAATAGAGTATTGCTTCAGTGGCTGTCAGAATGGCTGTCATCAATAAATCAACAAACAAGTGTTGGAGAGGATGTGTAGAAAAGGGAACTCTTGTGCACTGTTAGTGGGAATGCAGACTGGTGCCAGCGCTATGGAAAGCAGTATGAACTTACCTCAAAAACTTTAAAACAGAACTTCCTGATGACCCAGTGATTCCTCTTCTGGGAGTAGATCTGAAAAAACCCAAAACAGTGTTATGTGCAACAGCCCAAGTGCCCATCAGTAGATGTGTGTGTTAAAAAGCTCTGATATGTTTACACAGTGGAATACTACCAAGCCATAAAAAGGAAGAAACTCTTACCCTTTGCAACAGCATGGATGGATCAGGAGAGTATTGTGCTAAGTGAAATAAGCCTGTCAGAGAAAGATATACACACACACACACACACACACGTATACATACATATATATACATATGATTTTACATGTACATGGAAACTAATGAAGCAAGTAAACTAACAAACAAAATAGAAACAGACTGATAGATATGGAGAACAGGCTGACAGCTGTCAGACGGGATCTGGGTGAATAAGGTGAAGGGATTAAGCAAACAAAAAAAAAATCGTAGACAAGTGTATGCCTATTACCAGAGGGAAAAGGTGGTATGGGAAGGTAGGAGATGGAAAGTGGGGAATAAATGGTAATAGAAGGAAACTTGGGTTGGTGAACACACAATACAATATACAGATGATTTATTATAGGATTGTGCCCCTGAAACCTATATAATTTTATTAACAAATGTCACCTCAATAAATTCAACTTTAAAATAAGAATGTAAAATGATAACCCATAGAATGAGAAAAGATACTTGCAAATCTTATATCTCATAAGGGATGTGTACCATGAATATACAAAGAACTCTTACAACTCAACAATGTAAAAACAAATAACCCTACTTAAAAAGGGTAAAGGATTTGAGTGCATATTTCTCAAAAAAAGTTATGCAAATGGCTTATAAGCATATGAAAACATGCTTAATATCATTAGTCATTATGGTAATGCTAATCAAAACCACAATGAGATTTTACTTCACACTAACTAGAATAGCTATAACTGAAAAGATAGACAATACCAAGTATTGGCAAGGATATGGGGAAATTGGAACACTCATGCATGGCTGGTGGGATTGTAAAATGGTGTAGCTACTTTAGAAATCAGTTTGGCAGTTACACATAGGGTTACCATATGACTCAACAATTCCACCCCTAGGTATATACCCAAAAGAGATACAAATATGTCCACACAATAACTTGTACACAAATGTTCACAGCAGCATTATTCATAATTGTCAGAAAGTGGGAACAACCCAAATGTTTTATCAACTGATACATGGATAAACAAAATGCAGTTAAGGTGTCTGGCAGAAGTAGTGCCTGCTTGAGTGTAGTTGGTAGGGTAATAATATGGGCCTTATAATTTATAGTTGTAATTTAAACATTTCACTTAAAATCTCATATTGTGTGCTTGAGTGTGATATTGTTGTGTTACAGAATTATAGGCTGATGACTTTATAATAAAAAAAGGGGTGTTATTTGTGCTGGACCCTAGTATTGTGTATATAAAGATACACAATTTTGCCATAGTAGGGAATGAAGTACTGATCTATACTATAACATGATGAACCTTGAAAACATGCAAAATAAAAGAAACCAGAAAGAAAAGAACATATGTTGTCTGATTCCATGTATATGTAATGTTCAGAGTAAGCAAATCTATAGACAGAAGGTAGATTAGTGTTTGCCTGCAACAGGAGAAGTGATTGCTTTTATTGATTTATTTGTGGGGTGATGAAAACTTTTTAAATTTAGGTTGTTGAGTGGTTGAACAACTTTGTGACTATACTAAAAACCATTTAATTATACACTTTATAAGAGTGAATATTCATGTTTGATGTGATTATTGGCATGTTTGGATTAACAGCTGCCATTTTACTATTTGTTTTCTATATGTCTTGTATCTTTTCCTTCATTATAACCTTCTTCTGATAAGTACATATATTCCAGTGTTTTATTTTAATTCCTTTGAGTTTTAGAAAACTTTTTCCTGTTGTTTTCTTAGTGGGTCTCTAGGAATTATAATATGCATCTTCTTAATTATCACCATCTACTTCAGATTAACACTAAAACTTAGTTCCAGTTCAGTGAAGACACAAGAAATACAGAAACTTTGCTCTAAATAGCTTTATTTTCTTCTTCTTTTGCTATTATTGCCAACTATATATTTAAGCCTCACCCGAGGATATGTCCATCAATTTGAGAGTGAGAGAAACATCAATTATTTTTGCCTCTGTATGTGCCCCAACTTTTTGGTGTATGGGAAGATGCTCCAACCGAGTCACCCTGCAAGGGCACTAAGTATATTTTTATTATATGTTACAGGCCCCACAGTAGTTTTATAATTGTTTATGAAATCTTACATTCTTAAATCAGTCAGGAGAAGAAAAAAAATCATGAGTCTTTTTTATTTACTAATGTATTTACCATCTCTGCTGTTCTTTATTTTTTCTTGCCATTTGGAGTTACCATATGGTGATATAAGGAATCAGTATCATAGGTTCTTTCAGCCTAAAGGACTTGCTGTGGCATTTCTTGCAAACCATAACTGGTAACAGTGAATTCTGTTAGTCCTCCTCTGGGAATAGATGTATTTCACCTCGATTTTTTTGAAGGATTTTTTTAAATAAATATTTTATTGTTCTATTACAGTTGTCACAATTATTCCCCCTTTACCCTCTTCCGCTCATCCCACCTCCTGCTCCCACAGACAGTCCCCACCCTGTTGTCTCTGTCCATGGGTCATTCATACATGTTCCTTGACTATGGAATTCTTGTTTGATAGGATTTTTTTCCTTTTAGCGTTTGGAATATGTTACCCTGGTGCATTTTGGCCTCTGTTTTTAGTGGGAAAAGAACTGTTGGTTGCATTGATGCTCCTTGTGAATAATAAGCTGTTTTTCTCTTCCTATTTAAAAGATTTTCTCCTTGTTTTTATCTTTCAACAACTTGGCTATATTGCATCTAAATGTGGATCTCTTTTAATCTTATGTAGAGTTTGTTGGACTTCTTGGACTTGTAGACTAATGTTTTTCATCAAATCTGGAAAGTTTTGGGCTATTTGTTCAGATTTCTTTTTCTGCCCTTTCTCCTCTTTCTGGGACTTCCACTGCTTATGCTGATACCCCACATGTCTTTTTTTTTTTTTTTTTTTTTTTTTTTTTTTTTTTTTTTTTTTTTTTTTTTTTTTTTTTTTTTTTTTTTTTTTTTAATTTTATTCTTTTTAATTATTTTATTGTTGTTCAGTTACAGTTGTCACCATTTTTCCTCCACTATGTCCCCCCACCCCAGCCAAACACACCTTCCTCCCTTGCTTCCTACCCTCTCCCTTAGTTTTGTCTATGTGTCCTGTATAGTTGTTCCTGAAAACCCTTCCCCCATTATCTCCTCCCACCTCCCCTCTGGTTACTGTCAGATTGTTCTTAATTTCAATGTCTCTGGTTATATTTTGCTTGCTTTTTTCTTTTGTTCATTATGTTCCAGTTAAAAGTGAGATCATATGGTATTTGTCTCTCACCACCTGGCTTATTTCACTTAGCATGCTGCTCTCCAGTTACATCCATGCTGTGGCAAAGGGGAGGAGCTCCTTTCTCTCTGTTGTGTAGTATTCCATTGTTTTTCCATTGTGTAGTACCATAGTTTTTTGATCCATTCATTTACTGATAGGCACTTAGGTTGCTTCCAGCACTTGGCTGTTGTAAATTGTGCTGCTTTGAACATTGGGGTGCATAGGTTCTTTTGGATTGGTGTTTCAGGATTCTTAGGATATAATCCCAGCAGAGGAATTGCTAGGTCAAAAGGAAGTTCATTTTTAGTTTTCTGAGGAAATTCCATACTGTTTTTCCACAGTGGCTGCACCAGTCTGCAATCCCACCAACAGTGCACTAGGGTTCCCTTTTCTCCACCACCTCTCCAACACTTGTTTGTTGGTTTGTTTATGATGTCCATTCTGACCAGTGTGAAGTGGTATCTCATTGTGTTTTTAATTTGCATCTCTCGGATGGCTAGTGATTCTGAGCATCTTTTCACATCTGGGCCCTCTGTATGTCCTCCTTGGAGAAGTGTCTGTTCAAGTCTTTTGCCCATTTCTTAATTGGGTTTTTTTGTCTTCCTGGAATGGAATCGTGTGAGTTCTTTATATATTTTGGAGATCAAACCGTTGTCTGAGGTATCATTGGCAAATATGTTTTCCCATTGGGTTGGTTCTCTTTTCATTTGAATGCTGTCTTCTTTAGCCATGCAGAAGCTTTTTAATTTGATGAGGTCCCATTTGTTTATTCTTTCCTTTATGTCCTTTGCTTTAGGGGACATACCAGTGAAGATGTTGCTGCATGGAATATCTGAAATTTTCCTGCCTATGTTCTCCTGAAGGACTTTTATGGTGTCATGATGTATATTTAAGTCTTTTATCCACCTTGAATTTATTTTTGTGTATAGTGTAAGTTGGTGATCAAGATTCATTTTTTTGCATGTAGCTGTCCAGATCTCCCAACACCATTTGTTGAAAAGGCTATTTTTACTCCATTTTATGCTGCTGTCCCTTTGTCAAATACTAATTGACTGTAGAGACTTGGGTTTATTTCTGGGCTCACTGTTCTGTTTCATTGGTCCGTGTGTCTGTTCTCATGCCAGTACCAGGCTGTTTTGATTACAGTGGCCTTGTAATACAGGCTGTGATATCCCACATGTCTTAAGGAGTCTGTTTATCTTTATTCAGGTTTTTTTCTGTTTCACATTGAATAAGTTTTGTTCATCTATCTTTAAGCTCACAGGGTTTTTTTTCCTTCTGTCCTTTCAAATTTGACATTGAACCCCCCCTAGTGAATGTTTTACTTCAATTATTATCATGTTCAACTTAAGAATTTCCTTTTTAAGATTTTTTTCTATTTCTTTATTGTGTCTAATTCTTTAAACATGATTTCCTTTAGCTTGTAAACCTATTTACGGAACTATTTGAAGTCTTTGCTAAGTCCACCGTCTGGCCCCTCTCAACCCCTCTTGAAGGTAATTTCTGTGAACTGCTTCTCTTCCTGAGTGTGGATCACACTGTTTTTCTTTGTGTTGCAGCTTTTGTTGTTGTTATTGAAAACTGCACATTTTAGATCATGTATTGTAGCAACCACGGATTTTGATTCCTCCCTCCCCAACCATTGTTTGTTGTTGTCTTTTTTAAAGTATGGTTTTTTGGTGTTTATTTGTTTAATGACTTGACTGGGCCAGTTCTTTGGAGTTTCTCTCTCCTGTGGTATGGAGACCAATGTCTCTGATCTTTTGAAAAACAAATAAACAAACAAAGAAAACTTGCCTTAATTTACTAGGGGTTGCCCTTGGTTCATTGTGGTTAGTGGTCAGCTAATGCGTGACCAGAGGTTGTGCTGAAAATATGAACCAATAAGGCTTCCACCCATTGCCATTGGATCTGTGTGTGGGCTGGGGAATATTTTCAAAATTAAAGCAGTTTATGAATCTGCCACAGCTATTGCTTTCTATCTAGCCATCTGATAACTTCTTTGCACAGTCCGGAGGCCTCATGTTCAGCCAGGGATATGTGGATAGCTGGGGCCCTTTCCAGTCTCCCTGGATCTTGCATGCATCCTCGTATGTCAGTTCTGTTGCTGATTGTTGGGAGAGAGAATATTCTGAACTCCTCATTTCTCCATTCCAGAGGTCTAGTTGGCAGTTTTGACTTCTGGTCTTTCTCTTTAGCTTATATCATAACAAACCCAGAAGTATTGTATTTACAAATTTTAAATAAGTAACCCTGGCTGTACATTCTGATCTATTGGGGAACTTTAAAAGTCGGTTTTATATCTTCTTTTTTTTTTTTGTTTATTACATTTTACTTTTTATTATGAACAAATTGCAAACATACAGAAGTAGAACATATATTATTACCTATCATGACCAATCTTGTCTCATTTATCTTCTGACTTTGCCTGCCCCCACCCATTATTTTGAAGCAAGTATTACACATTATATCGTTTCACCCACAAATATTTCATTGGGATGTTCTAAAAGGAGAAAGTCTCTTTTTTAATTTTTTTTATCCATGCCCAAGGATACATTTTTATTGATTTTAGAGAGAGAGAGGAAGGGGGGGAGAGAGAGAGAAACATCAATGTGAGAAACATTGTTTGGCTGCCTCCCATACGTGCTCTGACCAGGGATCAAACCTGCAACCTAGGTGTGTGCCCTGACAGGGAATTGGACCTGCAACCTTTCAATGCACAGGACAACACTCCAACCAACCAAGCCACACTGGCCAGGGCTTCTTTATTTTTATATTTTTATTCTATTAAAGTAGTTTTATTGAGGTATAATTAACATACAGCATTGTATTAGTTTCAGGTGTACAATACAGCTCAATATTTGTATACATTGTGAAATGTCACCACACTATCTAGTTGACATCTGTCTCCATACATAGTTACAAATGTTTTTTTCTTGTGTGATGAGAACTTTTAAGATCTGCATTAGTTACAATAGGCAAGATGGAGAAACAGGGTGTCTATGGACTCATGAATGAATAAAGAAGATATGGCATATATACATCATGGAATATTATTCAGCCATGAAAAATGGAGTCTTGCCATTGGCAACAACATAGATGGACTTCAAGGGCATTATAGTAAGTGAAAAAAGACAAATATCATATGATCTCACTTACACGTGGAATCTTTAAAGAAAACTGAGCTCATAGATACAAAGAATAGATTGGTGGTTGCCAGGGGTGAGGGTGGGGGGTGGGCAAAATGGGTAAAGGGGGTCAGAAGGTACAAACTTGCAGTGTAAAACATATAAGTTATGGGTATGTAGTGTACAGCAACGTGACTATAGCCAATAATACTGTATTACATGTTTGAAAGTTGCTAAAAGAATAGAAAGTTCTTAAAAGAGAAGGTCTCTTTACAATTCCTTAATATCATCACATAGACTTAGGAAGTGTTGAAAAATAGGATGCCCAGTCCAATAAAATCAGACTCTCTGGGGCTGAGGTCTGGGTGGGCATCAGGATACTTTGAACTCCCCAGGTGATTGCAGCATGCAGCTGAGGTTGAAAACCATTGAGTTAGATTTCTCTTTATCCTTTTCCAAAATTGCTCTTCATTTTTAGTTTAAATGTGTAGAGTCAGAGTAGTGTGATAGGAAAGATTCTTTTTTCAAGGCTTGGGATTTTCCTTTTCCTACCATAGGATCTGTTTTTATGAACAATCAGTGGACATTTTACAAAGACTGAATCTCACCTGTTTTGCGGTAAAAAGAGTTTTATATTATAAACCTTGAAAACCAAGTTGCTAGTTTGTGTTATGTTCTCTAGCCCTATTTTTGGCTAACTTTATGTTACTCTTAAAAGGAGAGAGATTGTGTGTGTGTGTGTCCCACGGCGATTATGATTTTGTCAGTTCTTGTATTTCTATTGGCTTTTGTTTTAAACATTTAAATTTATTTTTTCTTCGTAATTTTAGTCATGAAAATTTGAGGGAAAAAGCAGCAGACTGTCTTCTATCCGCCCCTCAGTTTCTACATTTCTGAATCCTTAATTGTAGTTGGAAAGTGTTCCAATGTCTGTGTCATCACGTATGTTTGGTGACATCGGATGCCATTTAGTCTTTTTATAATAGGCCTTGTCTCCCACAGGACATGTTAGGGGCCCCGCCTTCAACTGTGCCTTCAGTATGTCTGGGTGTTGCCACCCCCTCCTCCCCTGAAAAGCACCTGCTGCATTTCTGATATTTGTGTGGGGCTCTTTGGGGAAATGTGTACATTACAAGCAGCAAGCTGTGATTTAACACCTGATTTTCGCATGGCCTGGTGTGTGCTGGGCCAGCTCTCCACCCCCTCTGTTAGTATCATTTGGTACAGACACAGTCCTGTACCCTCCCCTGCTGTGTGGTCCACAGCTCGCCATTTCTCCTAAAATAAAGGCTAATTGGTTTTTAGTTCCACTTGGGTTTTAATGCTGCCCATTGCAGTCTTGGTCTAGAAACACTGATGTGTTTGAAATAATGTTCCTTAGGAGGAGGAACCAGCATTGCAAGGAGTTGGCTGGCTCTGCCCTTCCCAGCTTCCCACAGTGGCCTTGGGCCTGTGCCAGCCACATGCACAACGTTGCTCAGACTCAGCGAGAGATGCTTTGCAGAGACTTGCTCGTGATAACAAGGACAGGTTTGGACAGAGCTCCCTTTCCTCCACGAGTGGAGAGTGACAGGGCCTTGGTTCAATGAGGGCTGGAGGAATGTCATCTGGTCAGCTTGGTGGGTCATGGACTCCTTATCTGGGACCCAGGAGCATTCCTGTGTCTTCTGGAGAGTTCCTACAAGAGGTCCACCTCCCTCTGCATTGCATATCTGGCTGGGGCTGTGGGAGGGAGAGGCTGGATTGCGTGGTGCCAGCCGTCTCGGGTGGGAAGGTGATTTTGATTTGCCTCCGCCCTCCTCCAGTGTTTTCTTCTGCTCACAATACCGTCCAGGATTGTCTCACTCCAGGTCTTCCTCAGAGGCCTGCACCTGCACAGCTGTTCTCTTTCGCTCTCATCTGCCTGGGCATTGGGGCAGATGTTGGTCCTGCAGATGGAGGACTCAGGACTTTTCGAGACCTGGGAGGGGATGGACAACCATTCCCACAGGTGAGGATCATTGCAGTGGTTAGAAATACGTCCTCCCAACATAGGCAGACCCAGTACTTCCCACGGGTTAGAGAATTTGGAGCAGTTGACCACACCACCTCTGGGCCTCAGTTTCCTCTTCACAGTATTATTTTGCTGAGGCTGCCATAACAAAATACCACACACTGGGTGGATGAGACGGCATGTCCTGCAGTTCTGGAGGCCAGAAGTCTGAGATCAAGGTGTCTGCAGGGTTGGCTCCTTGCGAGGGCCACGAAGCGAATCTGCTCCACATCTCTTTCTTAGCTTCTGGTGGTTTGCTGGCAGTCTGGGATTTCTTGGCTTTTGCCAATTTACCTCAGTCTCTGCCTTCATCTTCACACATTTTCCCAGTGCGCACATCTGTGCCCATATGTGCCCTTCTTGTAACCACACCAGTCATATTTGGATAAGGGGCTCACCTTATTCCAGTATAACCTCATTCTAACTTAAGTAATTACATCTGCAACAACCTTATTTCCAAGTAAGATCACATTCTGAACTTTGGGGGGACATAACCCAGAACTGAAAAAAATAGCATTGATGATACTATACACACTCTAGAAGTTGTCAGGTCATTAATTCATGTAACTGAAGCCCTTAGCTCAGTTCCTATGACACAGTAAGTGCGCAGTAAATGTTGCTCTTGTTAATGGGCTCTCATGACCTCATCTCGCACTGGGATTATTACAGTAGCCTTCTCATAGGCTCACTGATTCTATTCCTGTCCCTTCCGTTTTGTTGTCTAAAAATAAAAATGAAGTCACATTGTACCCCATATGTAAACCCTTCAGTGGTTTCACTTCCAGCAGTCAGGAGATTAGGGTTGCAAGTAACAGAAAGCCCAACCCAAACTGGCTTAAAGAAATTGAGAAATTATTGGCTTTATATAATTGAAGTCCAGGGGTAATCTGCTCTAGATGCAGCTTGATCCTGGGCTCAGATAATGTTATTACCAATACTGAATTTTTCTTCCTAACCTCTCAGTTGGTTCCTTTGAGTCGTTTTTACTTCTGACACTAAATGTGTGGGTTGTTTTTTTCCTCATACCAACAGTTCAACTTTCTGGACACTAACTGGGTGTCTTACAATTTAATTCAATTCAGACACTACCCGCAGTTAGCACAGGCCCCAGGTCTGATAATTTGTTAGAATACTCACAGAAGTCAGGAAGACACCTTCCTTGCATTTATTTACCCTTTATTATAAAGGATACAGCGTGGGGACAGCTGAATGGAGGAGATACACAGGGCAGAGTACACGGGGAGGGGCAGAGAGCTTCCGTGACCTCTCTGAGCTTGCCGCGTTCACAGCGCCTCCACACGGTCGCCAGGCCGCAGGCTCTTCACAGTGGCTGTTTAGGGTTTTACGAGATTTTGTTTTGCGGAATAACTGATTAACTCATTGACCATTGGTAATTAGCTCAATCGCCAGCCCCTCTCCACTCCTGTAGGTCCAGGGCTGGGGCTCACAGATCTGACCCTTTAATCTTGCCTTGGTTTGTCGAGAGACCAGCCCTGGTCCTGAAGCTTTCTAAGAACCTCTCAGCCAAAAGTCACCTCATTCGTATAAACTCAGGTATGGTTGAAAGGGGCTTGTTATGAACAACACAAGATGTTCCTATGACCCCTTTTATTCAGGAAATTCCAAGGGTTTTAGAAGCTCTGTGTCAGTAACCAGGGACAAAACCCAAATAGATGCAGTTCCAGTCTCATTGTTCTCTGGTAGTTGCAAGATGGTTACGACAGTTATAGCCTCAAATTGTGAGGTTCAAGTCCAGTGAAAGAAGAGGGAAAGAGTCCTTTTGTGTGCAGTGGGGGCAGGGGGAGACCTTCTACAAAAGTTCTGAAGTTCTCTGTGCACCAGCTTAGGTCATGTGTGCAAGTATGACCAGGGGAGGGCAGGAGGCCTTGATGGGCAGTGAGGCCCAGGTCTGGGCCAGAGCTCCATTGACATCTCATGGCCTAAAAGTGGGGGTTATTAGGGCCCCAAGTGAAAGTAAGGTGTTTTGTGGGAAGAGACAATGGATACTAGTGGGTGATAGATAACAATTATGTACTAATATACTCCTGTAGTTAAAATAAGATTTAAAAATCTTTACTGTGCTCTGCAAGGTGCTCCATGATGCAGCCTCTACTAGCCAGTTTTTCATTTAGTTCCTCAAATAAGCTAAGCTTTTTCCTCCCTCAGAGCCTTTGTATGTGCTTTTCCCTGTGCTTGAAATGCTTTTCCTAATGGCTTTTCTCCTAGTCATTTTCTTCTCATCCCTCAGATCCCAGTTTAATATCAGATCTGCTAAGAGGCCCTTCTGGACCATCCTGAATCTAAACTTGGCCCCCCTGTTATCTTTCCTGGCAAGCCTTCAGAGCACTTATCATAATATTTAATTACATGGTACAGTTGCCTTGATGTGTTTAATGTCTGTCTTCCCCACTGGGCTGTTAAGTCCCAGGAGGTCAAGCCCAGGCCTGTTGTTTTTTTCTTCCCTTCGCATCCCCAGTACACGCTAGGTGCTTAAAAACCAAACCAAACAAAACCAAACGAACAAACAAAAAAACCCTTATTAAATGAATGTGATGGAAGTAGAATGGTTTGCTCGTTTAAATTATGGTTAGCCTGTCATTGAACTGGAGCAGGGGACAGTAACTGGCTGGAAGTTTTTAAAAGCCTAGTAGTGAAATTTCAAAGTGGAAGTTTTATTAGTAGATTAAAGGAAATACATGTTTCAACCATATTTTTATGGGTCCATTGGTATTAATGGTGCCAAAGTGACCTTCCTTTTGGAGTCTTGGGGCCAGTTGAGATGCTACATCTCCTAGCATTAAAAACTTTGCTGTGTTAACTAGAGTACAGCAATTAACACGTATTTTCAAATTAACCTGTTATTCATTTAAGGAGGCCTAGGAGTGGGAAGCTAAGGTCAAGTGTTTAACACTTGGTTATTCGAATACTTCCAAGGAACTATCCCACCCTGCTGACACCATTCTGAATCTCTGCCTTCCATCAAGGATCCTGCAGTTGGAAGCCATCTCCCAGGTTGCTCTCTTCTCTCCTACAGCCATAGTGAGCCTCTCAGTGTAGAGTGAAGAAGTCACCAAACTCACATGAAGACAAAGGTGGCTGAAGTCTCCTCTCCTACGGGAGAGGAGAAACTGAAGAATGTAGGGATGGAAGAGTTATTCTCATTCAGCTATCATTGGATAACTCAAAACTATGGCATCAAATCACCTTTAACCTTCTCTTAAGAGGATGTCAGGTGTGAGCTGAATATAGGTTTGGCTGCTGTAACAGACACAGAATAGCAGCGGTATAAGTGAGACAGCAGTTGATTTCTCTCTCATGAAGCAGTTTGAGAGTGAGTAACCCAGGGCTGATGAGTACTGGGATCCAGGATCTTGCCATCTTGTTCCCCATTGCTGGGGTGTTGGCCTCATCTACAGGGTCCCGAGTGACTCCCCACCATTACCATGTGTGCATTTTGCTCCATGGGAAGGGAGGATGTGAGAGAAGAGGGTACCCTCCCCTTTCTCGTATAGCAAGAGTTCTCTCTCTCTCTCTCTCTTTTCTTCTTTTGGAGATAATCCATATACCGTAAAATTTACCCTTGGGAAGTATACAATTCAGTGCTTTTTGGTTTTAAATATATTTTATTGATTATGCTACTACAGATGTCCCATTTTTTTCTCACCTTTATTCCCCTTTGTCCTGTAACCCCTCTCCCACCATCATTCCCCCACCTTAGTTCATGTCCGTGGGTCACTCATACATACAAGTTCTTTGGTTCCTCCATTTCCCATATAATTCTTAACCTCCCCCTGTCTATTTTGTACCTACCATTTATGCTTCTTATTCCTTGCACCATTTCCCTGATTCTCCCCCATCCCCCTCCCTGCTGATAACCTTCCATGTGATCTCCATTTCTGTGATTCTGTTCTTGTTTGCTTAATTCCTTTTTGTTTTTTTAGGTTTGGTTGTTGATAGTTGTGAGTTTGTTGTCATTGTACTGTTTGTATTTATCTTTTTCTTCAATAAGTCCCTGTAACATTTCATATAATAAGGGCTTGGTGATGATGAACTCCTTTAACTTGACCTTATCTGAGAAGCACTTTATCTGCCCTTCCATTCTAAATGAAAGCTTTGCTACATAGAGTAATCTTGGATGTAGGTCCTTGACTTTCATGACTTGGAATACTTCTTTCCAGCCCCTTCTTGCCTGCAAGGTTTCTTTTGAGAAATCAACTGTTAGCCTTATGGGCACTCCTTTGTAGGTTTTCCTCTTGCTGCTTTTAAGAGTCTCTCTTTATCTTTAATCTTGGATAATTTAATGATGATGTGCCTTGGTGTGTTCCTCTTTGGGTCCAACTTCTTTGGGACTCTCTGGGCTTCCTGGACTTACTGGAAGTCTATTTCCTTTGCCATATTGGGAAAGTTTTCCTTCATTATTTGTTCAAATAGGTTTTCAATTTCTTGCTCTTCCTCTTCTCCTTCTGGCACCCCTGTGATTCAGATGTTGGAACACTTAAAGTTGTCCCAGAGATTCCTAAACATCTCCTCATTTTTTTGAATTCTTGTGTCTTCATTCTGTTCTGGTTGAATGTTTATTTCTTCCTTCTGTCCAAATTGTTGATTTGAGTCCTGGTTTTCCTTCCCTTCACTGTTGGTTCCCTGTACATTCTCCTTTATTTCACTTTTCATGGCCTTTGCTTTTTTCTCTATTTTGTGACTGTACTCAACCATTTGTGTGATCATCCTGCTTACCAGTGTTTTGAACTGTGCATCTAATAGGTTAGCTATCTCTTCACCACTTAGTTTTATTTTTTCTGGAGCTTTGATCGGTTCTTTCATTTGGGCCATATTTTTTTGTCTGGGTGTGCCTGTTACATGGTAAGAGGTGGAGCCTTAGGTATTAGCCAGGGCAGGGCAATCCATGCTATATGTGGGGGAGGGGTCCAAGAGGGAACAGTGCTGCTTATTCAGCTCTCCTATGGCTTTCAGTCCTTCCTCTGCTGCCTATAAAGAAATTGAGCCCTCTGGTGCTGATTCCCAGTTGCCTGGGTTTGTGTACATTCTAGGACCCTGTGGGTCCCTCCAACAAACTCTCCTGTGAGGCTGGGAGCTTTCTCCTGTTGCCTCAACCCCCACAGGTTTTTTCGGTCAGAGGTTTTGATGCTTTATTTCACCACACTGGAACCCTAGATTGCGTGGTCTGTCTTGCTCTCGTTTTTCCTCCTAGTCTATCTGCATGCAAATGTGGGACTGCCCACTCTGACAGCTGCTGCCTCGCATGCCCTGGACCTCCAGCCACCACCTTGCCGTGAGTTCTCTCCATCTTGGCTGCCTATCTTGCCCCTCCTACCCATCTGGATGAATGTTTCTTCTTTAAATCTTGGTTGATGGACTTCCATACAGTTCAATTTTTCTGGCAGTTCTGGTTATTTTTTTATTTTAAATTTGATGTTCTCCTTCTTTTGGTTGTGCGAGGAGGCAGAGTTATCTACCTATACCTCCATCTTGGTCAGAAGTCCACAATTCAGTGTTTTTTAGTGCATTCACAAGGTTTTGCAACTGTCATCACTATCTAAATTGCATCAATCCAAAAAGAATCCCTGAACTCATTCATTCCCCATTCCTCCCTCCTCTCAGCTCCTGGCAACTACTAATCTACTTTCTGTCTCTGTGGATTTCTTCTTCTGGACATTTCATTTAACTGAATAATGTAATACGGCCTTTTGTGCCTGTCTGCTTTCACTTAGGAAAATATTATCAAGAGTCATCCTTGCGGTAGCATGTTTCAGTACTTCATTCCTGTATATGGCTGAACGATATTACATTGTATGGCTATACCACTTTTTATTTGTCCATTATCAGTTGATCAACCTTTGGGTTGTTTCCACTTTTTTATTATTATGAATAATACTGTTTGTATACAAGTTTTTGTGTAAACCTGTTTTTCAGTTTTCTTGAAAATGTACCTGAGAGTGGAATTGCTGAGTCATGTGGTAATAACTATGTTTAACTCTATGAAGAACAAAACAGAGCTTTTTTTGTTTGTTTTGTTTTTACATTTTTTTGGCATTTTTTTTTTATTTTAATTGTTGTTCAAGTACAGTTTTCTGCCTTTTACTCCCATCCCAGCCCACCTCCCCAAAACAGAGGTTCTTAATATTTGTGTGCCATCCTGGACTCTGACATCCACTTCACACAATCATATTTTTGAATTAATAAAACACATGGAATTACAGGGTAAACCAATTGTGTTGAAATATACTTTTTCAAATATTAAGGTGACAAGTTTGTGATGTAGTTTAGCAAAATCCAGTGACAGGCCTAGTAACATCATTTCAGAGTACTAAAGGGTGTGAATACTATTTTGAGATGTTTATAACGAGTATAATTATTATAAAAACCTGTGTTTTTTATTGGAAGAAATTCATGGGTGTTGTGAAGACTGTTGCAGTTTGCCTACATTCATAATTGAAGGAAAAGCTAAATTTCTTGTAGAGATTAGTGAAAATAAAGAGGTTATCCCCTGCCCACCCAAATTAATGGAGATCCTAAATTCTTTTTATTTCCTTTTGTAAAATTATTTTTTATTGAGTATGCTATTATAGTTGTCACAATTTTCTCCCCTTTTTCCCCTTCACCTAGCAGCCACCACTCCCTCAAGCAGTCGCCCCACCACTGTTCATGTCCAGGGGTCATGCATATAAGTTCTTTGGCTGCTCCATTTCCTACACTGTACTTTACATCCCCATGGCTATTCTGTACCTACCTGTTTGTACTTCTTACTCCCCTCACCTCTTCACCCATTCCCCCACACTCCCCTCCCATCTGGTAACCATGAAAACACTCTCCATATCCATGATTCTCTGTTCTTCTTGTTTGCTTAGTTTGTTTTTAGATTCCATTATTGATAGATTTGTAATTTTTGCCATTTTATTGTTTGTAGTTTTGATCTTTTACTTAAGTAAGTCCCTTTAACATTTCATATAAAAATAGTTTGGTGATGGTGAACTCCTTTAGTTTTCTTCTTGTCTGGGAAGCTCTTTATCAATCTGCCCTTTAATTCTAAATGATAGATTTGCTGGGTAGAGCAGTCTTGGCTGTAGGTCCCTGCTTTTCATGACTGAATATTTCTTGCCAGTCCCTTCTAACCTGCAAAGTTTCTTTTGAGATATCAGCTGATAGTCTTACAGGGTCACCCCTGTAGGTAAGTAACTGCTTTTTTTCTTGCTGCATTTAAGATTCTCTCTTTGTGTTTAACCTTTGGTATTTTAAGTATGATGTGTTTTGGGGTGGGCCTGTTTGCATCCATCTTGTTTGGGACACCCTGTGCTTCCTGGACTTGGATGTCTGTTTCCTTCACCAAATTAGGAAGTTTTCTTTCATTATTTTTTCAAATAGAATTCCAAATTCTTGGTCTTTCTCTTCTCCTCCTGGCACCTCTATGATGCAAATGTTGGACCTCTTGAAGTTGTCCCAGAGGCTGTTTACACTACCCTCATTTTTTTTTGGATTCTTTTTTCTTGGTGTTCTGATTGGTTCTGGGGGCGGGGGGGGGGGGTTGTTTTTGTTTTTGGTTTTTTTGCTTCCTTATGTTCCAAATTATTGATATGATTCTCAGCTTTATCCACTCTGCTGTGGTTTCCTTGTAAATTGTTCTTTATTTCAATTAGTATATTCTTCATTTCTGACTGGATCTTTTTTATGCTGTTGAGGTCCTCACTAAGATCCTTGAGTATCCTTGTAACCAGTATTTTGAACTCTGCATCTGATAGATTGCTTATCTCCCATTTTGTATAGTTTTTTTTCCTAGAGTTTTGATCTGTTCTTTCATTTGGGCTATGTTTCTTTGTCTCCTCATTTTGGCAGCCTCCCTGTGTTTGTTTCTCTGTGTTAGGTAGAGTTGCTTTGACCCCATGCCTTTAGTATGACCTAATATAGTAGGTGTCCTATAGGGTCCGGTGGCACAGCCTCCCCTATCACTCAAGCTGGGTAGTTGTGGTGTGCTGTTTGTATGGGCTGAGTACACCGTCCTCTTGTAGTTGAGCCTTGATTGCTATTTGCAGAACAATGGGAGGGATTTACCTAAGGCAGTCAGTCAGCTGCAGGGACTGGCTGTGATCACTGAGGACAAACCTCTGCCCTCTGTGGAGGATCAGCTGTACAGGGGCAGGGTAGTGGTGCTCTGATGTGGTCTGTAGTTGTTCACTGGGTGTGCAGGCTCTGGAATATCTCTGGTAGTGCAAGCCAAGGTCATCCCCCATCTGTGTTCTGCCTGGAGCCACCCACATAAGCTATAAAGTAGTCTGTGTTGTCTGCTACTTGTGCTTGGCTTAGAGACTCCCAGACAAAGCCAAACTGTGAATCTAGGCTGGCTGCTGCTAGTGCCAGACCTGGGGCCACTTAGCAAAAGGTATGGGGGCCTGGGGCTCACCTGAGTCTGGTTGTTGCTTGTTTGATAGGATTTAGGAAGTTGTAAAGAATGAGCCAATACCAGCCATTCATATGGAAAAGTCACGATTAACAGTTTGGGTGGCCTATTAAGTTGGGATCTCCAGGGCTGGACAAACAGTGTTAGCCAAGTTGATGGGAGTCTCACATATTGCATCAACCTGCTGGCTCTGTGGCTCTGTGAGGGGAGTGGTCTCACAAAGGGACAGTGGCCTCTGCTTGCCTTTCTGTCTGAGAGAAAACTGTCCCCCAGTTTTTGCCTTGATGCCAGACATTTCAGTTCATCACTGTATGCCACTGGTGCCTTTCAAGCTGCTACTCCAGTGGTGGAGCTCAGAGAAAGTCAATCTGAGTAAGTCTGTGTATGGGTTCTTGAAAGGGAACTGCTTGGAACTCCAGAAGTTTCTTCCACTGACTGAGTCCCCGCTGAGAAGTTATGAGGAGTTACCTTCCTGGCACTGGAATCCTAAGCTGGGGGACCTGGTGTACGGCTGGGACTCCTCGCCCCAGAGATACCCCTCCTGAATTTTTATCCACCACATGTGGTTGTGGGACCAGCCCATTCCCTGTCTTTGCCCCTCCTACCAGTCTGGGTGAATGTGGTTTAATTCTGTACTTGTCAGACTTCCATTCAACTGGATTTCTGAAGTGATGGTTGTTCTATATTTTAGTTGTAATTTTGATGTGGTTGTACAAGGAGGCAAGCCGTGTTTACCTATGCCGCCATCTTGACTGGAATTCTGGAGCTGCTGTATTCTGTAACACTTTGAAAAGGTTATTCAGAAGCAGTACAGCCTCTCCCGCTTCCATGCCATTGGTCTGAACATGATCACATCTGGCTGCAAGAGAGGCTGGGAAAAATAGTCTTCACTCACATCAGCCATGTACCTGGCTAAAATGTAGTTCAATTATTTAAAAAGGGAGAGTGGGTATTAAGGGACCAAAAAAAGTCAATATTGCACTGTCTCTCATACAGCCAGTTCACCCTCCCCCCAGGGTTTAGAACCTGTGTTCTTCATTCTGATAAGAGAACCTGCCTAAGGAGTTGGTTTGCCTGTAGAGGCCGTGTTGTATGAAAAATGTGTGTCTTGGGAACAACAGACTGCTACTCAGAGTGGTGAGCTGCTCCATGGTGTTGAACTGAGCCTGCCTGAGGGAATAGCGTATGCTCAGCTCCCCTCTCACATTCGTCAGAGCAAATGCTCATGAAGTGGAACGCTGGGCATCTGCTCTAGTTACATTACTTGTTCGTATTGCAGGGATTGTGAGAGGGTCAGGTTCATCAGTGAGTATGTAGGAGGGAAACCTCTTTGTACAATTTTAATGCCACCTCTTTGTACCTTTATTCTGTGCCATAGATGTGTGGTTGACATCTCAGATGACCGGATGTGATGTTATATTGGAATGCTTGATTCTAATGGTCAGGAGTAACTTTTAGAGAACCCAAAGCAAACTGTTTTGTTGGCTAAAATCCAAGGTCAACAACAAAGAAAAAAGGTAGCTTAGGCGTCAGAGATAGGAAATCACAGGACATGTATGCTGCACTGGCAGAGTGACCTCCCCATTGCTTTGGTTGTGGAGATGGAAGAACGATGATGCCGATCATGATGATGGTAACAACTTGTTTTTATTGAGCACTTACTGTGTGACTGGGTGAACACATCTTACAACCACCTTATGGCCTAGATCCCACCGTGTCCCCATTTTCCTGATGCACAGTGGTTAATTGGTGCGCCCCCCCCCCCAGTATATAGTTATTCACAGCAGAGGTGAGATTTAAACATGGGGAGTTCGATTCTGGCCTTTGCTCTTAATTAACCTTAATGTTGTTGAAAGGTGTAAGGTGAAACGTAGGAGTAGAAATTCTGGGCAGAGGAGTTGGTGTTTACTTTCATGCTTCTGTTTCCCAAGGTTTTTGTTTATTAAGGATCTTATTTATTTATAGACAGGCTTTTTAAAATTTGTTACTCAGCGAATATTCACAGTGCCCACAAGGTGCCAGATCTGGGCCAGCAGACACAAGAAAAGCCCCTTCATGGAACCGACAGTCTGGAGGGGAGGCAAGAGACTCAGACACTTGACAAATAACCTTCCCAGGCTCATTGCTGCTATGATGAACTCCATAAAGGAAAAATACAGGGAGCTTGGAGAGTATGTTAACTGTGGAATGCAGGGTCTGACCCAGGAGCGGGGTTTGGTAGCACCGAGGAGGGTCTTCTGAGCTTGGATGAGGCTTAAAGCTGAATGCAGAGGAGAAGCAATCCATCTCCAGGGCCAGTTGGAAAGCCCCAACTGGTCATACCCTCCGGTCTCACCACACTCTGATGAGACTGCCTCCAATCGATGTCTCCCCACCTACTGGCAAGTCACACAGCTGGTTGGGACTCAGTTTCCTCATCTGTAGGGGAAAGTGTTAGTCATGGTGGCAACTTGACTGGTGGCTGTGAGGGCTAAATGAGTTAATATATGTCATATTAGATATTATACATAACATATTATAAGTTACAACATATATTATAATGATATATTATTATATATTATATTAACTCATCTATGACATTTTGAACAGTTGCTGGCTTGGAGCAAAGGCTCTATGGATGTTAATAAGTAATTAAAGCTAATAGAAAATAATTAATTAGCTAATATTAAGCTAATAGAAAATCAAAGAACCCAGCCTAGGGTCAGAATCTAAACTAGGAAATGCTTGATAGGGGCTACCAGACACAGGGATTTGGTGTATGGGTCAGGTATGCAGCCACTGGATACTACCCCCCAGGAGGCATTCAGAAAACATGTGGGTGGATTGGTCTGGCAGTGAAGGGGAGGGCGCACTACAGGAGTTTAGGATCCTGGGGGCCAAGGGCGTTGAGTATCCCTCCGTGCAGAGGATTGGTACAGTCACAAAGGGTTGTTCCACCCAAAATGCCAGCAGAAGCCCTCTGGGGTGGGCCTCTTGCCGTCTGTCTTCTGTTGCATTTTCCTCTCCAGATAGAAAGATGGCTGCTCTTGTTGATGCAGGCTACCCCCAAATGCCCTGCCCACTGACTCTACCTCCTAAAATGTTTATGTGCTGTTCCCACCCCATAACATTTGGAAGCACTGCCAGCTTGTCTGGCACAACATGTGAAACCAAGTAAGTAGTCCTGGTTTATCAATCAGGGTGCTTGGGTTGCAAGTAACAGAAACCAGTGTGGGCCCCCTGCAGCAAAAGTAAAACTGAAAAGCAGCTCTGGGGTATTTCAGGGTCGGTGTTCAGGGCCATGTTCTTAGGGCCATCCTATCCTGGGGGTGGAGGAGGCAGTAGAGGGTAGCTGTGAGGAGCTCTGACTCTGTAACTGACCTCTGGGCCATGCATCCCAACCTCAGTCTTTATTCACAAGTTTTCCAACTTTTCTTTGCCCCAGTTTTTCATCTGGTGCTAAGAACAGGAAGCTTGTTGTGAGATTCAGTAAGTTGATGCTTGAGACATTTGGAACAGTGCCTAGTACAGAATATGTGGCTAGATGAATATTAGCTGCTATTTTTATTTTACTTCTATTGCTATTACCGTTATCATTTTTATCAGCATGTTAAAATTCAAATTCCTCAAGTAGAGCAGCTGGTTGGCCTAACTTGCATCATTTGAGTGGGCAGCGTCCCCCCACAGATAGGAGGAATTGGGGAGGAATGAGGAATGGTCGTCCCCAGGACAAAGAGGGCTGCCAATCACCAGAAGTCGGGGCAGAGACACCAGGCGGGCCCAGATACCAGACGTCCTCCATGCTCAGTGATTTGACCTAATAAATGTTGAATATTTGCCTGCTTTATGCCATGGCTTGGATTGAGCACAGAGGACACAGAAGAGACTGTGATTCCCCAGGTGTCTTCCTTACAGGTCTTAGAGTTCAGAGGGAAACAGCTGGAGAATGAGGGTCCCTGTTAAGACCAAGTGCCTAGACCAATGCCTAGCCCTTCAGAGTAAATATTTGTTGAATGAATAAACACAGAAATGCAAACGGTTTATGGGAAGACACAACCAAAGCATGTACTCTGTGGTCACACCAAATGTTTTAAAAGAAGCTCATGTTTGCACCTGCAACCTCCCAGAGTGAGGTGCAGGGGGGTGTCTACCTGCTTGTCCTTGCACACAGTAGGTGTTTAATAAATAGCCACTTAACGATCTCATGAGTGCATGGCCCTGCAGTTGTACAGTCAGGGGCATACCCAGACTTGGGGGAACTGGCTGCCTTCTCCACTGAACAGGATGTGCAGGCATGGCTCCAGGATGCATCTCTGTGGAATGCGGTTGCTAATACAAATGAGCTTCCTCACGTCACAAGGCATCTATTATGTGGACAGTTGGATGACTCGCTGTGGGACTGGGCGGCCTCTCAAGAGGAATTTCATAGCTGCATTTATGTTTCAGGCTTCCCTTCAGAGATGAGCTTTTTCCTATGAATGACTCTTAATAAGAAAAATAACAATGCCCTGCACTATGCAGGTGCCTGACAGTGCACAAGAAGATTAACCTATGAAATTCTCACAACAGTTCATGAGGCCAGTATTAATCCCCATGGCGCTAAGGCTCAGAGAGGTAAAACAACTTGCCTGTTGGATGCACAGCAAGTGAGGAAGAGGGTTGGAATTTCAGCCACGGTCTCTTACTCCAAAGCTGGGGCTCTTCATATACAGCCTCCTTTCTCTCTCTTGTTACTAACTTTAAAATAATATTTTGTTAATTTGCACATGCTACATTATTTAAAAATAAAAAAGTCAACTTCCTTTCCATCCCTGAACCTTCCACAGAAGGAGCCACGGTGACCCATCTCCTCTGGGAAATTCTCTATACACAATAAATAATCAATACATACACACAGTAGTCACTCCACACCACGGGCAGCAGACTGTAACCCATGGGCCTAATTTGGCTTGCTGCCTCTTTTTGTATGGCCTAGGAACTAAGATTGGTATTTGTATTTTTAATGATTGGAAGAAATCAAAAGAATAGTTCATGACATGTCACATTATATGAACTTCGGGTTTTAGTTTCCATGAATAAAGTCTCACTGGGGCAGGGCCGTGCTCACTCAGCTACGTATTGTCTGTGGTTGCTTTTACACCATAACAGCAGAGTTCAGTCATTGCCACAGAGACCAGATGGTCCCAAAACTTAAAATATTTGCTACCTGGCCCTTTATAGAAAAGGTTGCAGATCCCTGCATTACACATGCTTTCTTTCAGCACTATGTCTTAGAGCACTTTTCTTGTACTGGCGTCTGCGTTCCCTGCGCCCTTACACCTTAATTTTATTTCATGGAAACAGAACCTGGCTGCAAGCTGTGCGCCAAGCCCAGATGTGTGGCTGGCGGTGGATTGGTTGGTGCATCCACTCACACTCACTTTAAGCATTTCTTGGGCACCAGCTGCATGCAGGGCCCTGGCTGGCAGCTGGAACAGGTCTAGGCTTGCCCTCAGGAAGCCACAGGCCAGTGGGGGAGTTGGACATTATCCTACAGTCCCACAGATGGATGTATTCAGGTCTGCAATCATAGGCCTTCTCTGGCCTTCTGCCCATTTCCTATGCTTTGTTTTTATTTGGGACTTTTTTTTAAAGTATGTATTTATATGCTTCAAAAGTCAGTTCTGTGTGTGTGCCTGGGTGTGTCTGTGTGCTTGTACATAGACATCATACAACTGACAGGTCTGTCCTCTTCTACCCTTTCCCTGCCTGCCTCCTTCCTCTGCCTCTTAAGTAATCATTTGTATTAGTTTCTGGGATATCCTTCTAAGCTTTTTCAAAAAAAAAATACAAATATCTGCTTTAACCTTCCCATCCTTTCTTATACGTAATGTAGCCTACTCTACACCATGTCCCACAATTTGCTTGCATTCATTTATTCATTCAGTCAGTCAGTCATTTTACTTAACAGCACATCTTGGAGCTCTGTCTTTATGCAGCTGAATGACTTCTTCCAGAGCAGGGGAAAGGCCTCTAAGGCCAAAGAAGGGGAGGGCTATTCTAGTTGCAAGAGTCTCATGATCAAGGGAGGGAACATGGCCTTGATTGTAGGAGCACCTGGGTGTGGAGTTCTGCTCTGTTTCCTTTCATGCCCTGCTTTTCTCTGTGGCCAGATACACGTGACCTTTATCACATGTGGCCAAGGAGAGGCCCAGAATGTCCTTGAGAGCAGGTAATTGTGGTTATTAGTGAAAGAAAATTTCTCCTGGGAGCTGTTTTCATGGGGCGTGACCTGGTGTCCACGGGTTTGCAGGCCTATCCCTCTGGCCTCCACAGTCCTTACCAATCATGTGCCAAGTCCCATCACCTTGTGTCTTTTCAGTGGACAAAGTCAGGTGTTTAGAGGGTAACACACACACACTGACTGCACTTAGTTCCGAGGTAACCACATAGGAAGTGCTCCATGTGTGGTAGTGAGAGCTTTGATTTCTTTGGGGCTGGCCAGGCTCATACTTGTTAGTGTAGTTCACAATGAAGAGTTTTGATTAGGGAGCCTGATCACCTGGGATCGTATATCCCCTCTGCCACTTACTGTCTGTGTTGGGCAAGTTGATTAACTTCTGTATACTTCTGTCATCTGTAAATGGAGATAATAATTCCCTCTTGGTCCTGTGCCAAGGAGAAAAGGTGTTAATATTTGTATTGCACTTAAAACGCACAAGTAGTGACATGAGTGGATGCCAGCTATTATTTTTATTTTACCACATACCCTTTGCTTTCTGTCAGGAGCTTTGTATAGCAGACGCAGGGAAACCCATTGCCAGTGACGGTCGTGCAACCACCATTTTAGGAGAGCAGTACCCTTCATTAGCACTGACACTTCCCCTTTCCCAAAGAACACCTTTCTGCAGATACCTCGAGCAAAGTATTGCCTTTTTAGTCAGGAATAATAATCCCAACAGACCCACTCCCCTTTGTATGTCATTGGCTATGTAAAATTACATGTCCACTCTTAACTGCAAGGAAGGCTGGGAAATCAAGAACTTTCTTAATTGTCTCTCCTAGTAGAACACAAATATGATCACAGGCATGTTCAACAAATATTTGTAAGCACATAAACCCATTTACCAATCTAGCCATCACAAGGGACTCTCCTCCCAGCATTTTATACATGACTGTGTTGTAGTCAATTTGCAGAAAGTAACCCATAGAATATGGCAACACAGCTGTTCCCCAACCCGAAGTGCTGGAAGAAAGCTTGTGAGGGACACAGTTCTAAAGCCTGGTGAGCTGTATCTTTCTAATCAGGGAAATAATTCAACCTCCTAGATCAAAGAGAGGAAGGCTCTGGGAACTGGGCCTAGAGCAGGCAGAGAAAGGTTGCTGAACCGGTTTCTTCAGGCAGGTCTGTTTGCCTGCTTGTCTGATTGCCTAGTGGACAATCCCATGGGCTCAAGAAGCCTTCCAGGTCATCTCTTCCCTTAGACTAAACCTCTCTGTGCCGGTGGCTGGATCCCCTGGGACCAGAAAGAGCCTACTGTGTGTCCAGTGCTGTCCAGGGTGCTGGAAATAATCAACCTTAACTCATAAATATTTTGTTTGGTTCCAGACCACTGCAATAAAGCTAGTTCCTAATCTTGAGGGTGGAGGGACTTGCCTTCAGTTTGTAAATAAATTGCGACATCTGTGAAATGTAATAAAGCAGAGCACAATAAAACAAGGTATGCCTGTAACCTTTTGGGGGCACTCACCTTGTGAATTGCAAGTGGTTGAGTTAACTCATGTAATCCTTGCAGCAGATCTGTGTTAGACCCATAACAGATGTGGAAAGAAATTAAAACTAAAGTACAGATTGTTTTTAGAAAATTTATTTTATATAATGTTTAATTTTTTTCCTTTTTTTAAATATATTTTATTGATTATGCTATTACAGTTGTCCCATTTTCCCCCTTCACTCCTCTCTACCCTGCACACCCCCTCCCACGCACATTCCCCCCCTTTTGCTCATGTCCATGTTTCATACTTATAAGTTCTTTAGTTTCTACATTTCCCACACTATTCTTACCCTCCCCATCTATTTTCTACCCACCATCTATGCTACTTATTCTTTGTACCTTTTCCTCCTCTCTCCTCCCACTCCCCCGTTGCTAACCCTACTTGTGATCTCCATTTCTGTGGTTCTGTTCCTGTTCTATTTGTTTGCTTAGTTTGTTTTTGGTTTTGGTTTTGTTTTAGGTGTGGTTGTTAATAATTGTTGAGTTTGCTGTCATTTTACTGTACATGTTTTTTTATCTTCTTTTTCTTAGAAGTCCCTTTAACATTTCGTATAATAAGGGCTTGGTGATGATGAACTCCTTTAACTTGACCTTATCTGAGAAGCACTTTATCTGCCCTTCCATTCAAAATGAATGCTTTGCTGGATAGAGCAATCTTGGATGTAGGTCCTTGCCTTTCATGACTTGGAATACTTCTTTCCAGCCCCTTCTTGCCTGGAAGGTCTCTTTGGAGAAATCAGCTGACAGTCTGATGGGAACTCCTTTATAGGTGACTGTCCCCTTATCCCTTGCTGCTTCTAGTTGGCTAATGTAGTTATGATGTGCCTTGGTGTGTTCCTCCTTGGGTCCACCTTCTTTGGGACTCGCTAAGCTTCCTGGATTTCCTGGAAGTCTATTTCCTTTGCCAGATTTGGGAAGTTCTCCTTCATTATTTGTTCCAGTTGTTGCTCTTCCTCTTCTCTTTCTGGCACCTCTATAATTCAGATGTTGGGATGTTTAAAGATGTCCTGGAGGTTCCTAAGCCTCTCCTCATTTTTTTGAATTCTTGTTTCTTCATTCTTTTCTGATTAGATGTTTGTTTCTTCCTTCTGGTCCACTCCATTGATTTGAGTCCTAGTTTCCTTCCCATCACTATTGGTTCCCTGTGCATTTTCCTTTATTTCACTTAGCATAGCCTTCATTTTTTTCATCTAATTTGCAACCAAATTCAACCAATTCTGTGACCATCCTGATTACCAGTGTTTTTGAACTGTGCCTCTGATAGGTTGGCTCTCTCTTTGTAGCTTAGTTGTATTATTTCTGGAGCTTTGATCTGTTCTTGCAGTTGGGCCATTTTTTTTTTTGTCTTGACGCACCTGTTACATATGAGGGGTAGAGCCTTAGGTGTTCTCCTGGGCAGGGCAACCCACGTAGCTGCGTTGCAATGCTGTATGTAGGGAGGGGTCTGAGAGGGAACAGTTATGCTTTCTACACTCTCTGCCAGACTTCCGTCACTTCCCCTGCTTCCCCCAAGCAAATTGGGCCCTTTTGGTGCTGATTCCGTGTGGGTGGGTTTGCGTACATTCTAGGACCCTGTGGGTCTCTCCATCAAACTCTCCTGTGAGGCTGGGAGTCTCTCCCAGCACCTCAACCCCCTCACACAGGTGTTTTCAATGAGTGGTTTGAGACTTTAGTTCCCTGAGCTGGGGCCCTGGGTTGTGCGGTCTGCCTCACTCCCCAGTTTTGCCTGGTTTATCTGTGCGTGAATGTGAGACCACCCAGTCTGCCAGCCACCTTGTGTGCCACGCCCCTCCACAATGCACCACCTGGCTGGATCCTCCCACTACCGATTTGTGGACCCAGGTCCGCCAGCCACCCTGCCAGTAGCCCTCTCCATCCTGGCTCCCAGACTCTGCCCTTCCTACCAGTCTGGATGAATGTGTCTTCTTTAACTCCTTGGTTGTCAGACTCCCATACAGTTCAATTTTCTGTCGGTACTGGTTGTTTTTTGTTTCTAAATTGTCATTGTCTTTATTTTGTTGTGCAAGGAGGCACACTGTGTCTACCTACACCTCCATCTTGGCCAGAAGTCCAATGTTTAATTTTTTTAATTATGAATATTTGTTATGTCAGAATAACATGAGCCTTTCGTTGATGGATTATTCTGTTAGCCTGCTTTTTAAAACCAAAAAACAACTTGACTTTTTTAGAGCAGTTTTAGGTTCATAGCAAAACTGAGGGAAGGTACAGAGATTTCCCACGTGCCCCTGAAACTGGAAAAGCCAGCATTCGTGCTGCCTCTTCCCACCAGAACCAATAAGTGAAGACAGGGATTGAATCTTTATGGGAGCTTTATTGAGATGCCAGTGATCTGAGAAGACAGTAGATTCTGCCCCCTAAAAACTGTCTTAGCATCTCATCTCAAGTCAACTTTTTTTATAAGGAAAAGAAAAAAAGGGTAGGTAAGGGGTTTGGAATTCAGGGGAAAAGGTTAATCAGATAAAAGTTGCATTCCAGCAACTTTCCTAGTATCCTTTCATCTGCTGACCAGCGATTCTTTTTTTTATTTGCCATAGAAAGCAGGAAAATAATTTATCTGAAAAGATGGCAGAAGTAAGAAATTTCATCCTGAAAATATACTTTGGTGTGATTCTTTTGGGACAGATCTCCCTTTGAACATGCTCTTTTCTCTGCTGCACTGGAGTGTTATTGTCTCATGACAGTGTTTAGACTTGTCACTGATTCCCATGTCATAAGCAGGCAGGAGCCATCTTCGAATCCACAGGTGCCAAGGAGGGAGTGCATGTTTCTCAGAAGAATAGCACCTTTTATCTCAGTAGTGTGCGTACACATTTTATGCAAGGAGGCACATAATTCATCGAAGCATAAAAAAGGTACAGGAAAATTGCTGTATTGTAGAATAAGGTATTCAACTATGGTGTGAATGTTTAAGGCAGCTGATGGCCAAAACGGGTGAGTCAAGGAAGGTGGTCTGGGTTTGGAGGTGGCTTTGCATCTAGAGGAACTCTCTTCATGACCTCAGTGGCTGAGCACTGGACAGTGGGTCTTCTTTTTCAAGGCCAGTGATGTTTGAGATACCAGGTGGTTTCATTTTTCAACTCTGGTCCAAAGAGAGGGTTGAGTTGGGCCAGAATTGCAATCAGCCAAAAGAGACAGCAGCAAACTGAACAGGTTGCCAGTCTGGTAATGATAACTCCCTGGTTGGGACCCTTAGGGATGAACCAGGGGATCAGGAGGCTGAAGATGCTCCAGAACATGCTCATCACAATCAGAGGCACCATGAAGCCACTGTGTGCTATGGTTGACACTGGAATTGCCAGCCCCTGCCCCACTGCCACACTTTGGTCCCACCCAGAAGTGACCAACCACTTTCTGTCTGTGTCATGGTCAGCAGACATTCTCTCCCTGGGGCACAAAAGTTGAATTGCTTGTAGGCCTCTTAGAGTCAGGGTGGCTCCAGTCATGCATTCCAGTCCCTGGAACAACAGCTTTCTACAGGTGTTAACCACTAAGCCTACTAACTATAACTAAAGTTAAAATATTTTAACTCTTGAGCTCCCCCATTATCAACATCCCCCACCAGAGTTGTACATTTATTACAGTTAATGAACCTGCATTTTTGACACATTATCATCACCTGGAGTTTATAGTTTACATTGAGGTTTGCTCTTGGTGTTGTGCATTCTGTGAGTTTGGGCAAATGTGTAGTGACGTGTGTCCACCATGATGGTGTCAGACATTGCCCTAACAATCCTGTGTGCTCTACCTGTTCATTCCTCTCCCCTAACTCTTGGCGACCACCAGTCTTTTTACTATCTCCAAATTTTTATGTTTTCAAGAATATCGATCGATACACTATGTAGTCTTTTCAGATTGACTTCTTTCACTTAGTAATAAGCATTTAAGGTTCCTCCATGTCTATTCATGGCTTGACAGATCATTTCTTTCCGTGGTCTGAATGCACCACAGTTTATCCATTTACCTTCTGAATGATATCTTGGTTGCTTCCAGGTTTTGACAATTACAAATAAAGCTACTATAAACATCTGTGTGCAGATTTTTGTGTTGACATAGCATTCAGCTCACTTGGGTACATACCAAGGAGTATGTTTAGATTTAAAAGAAATTGTCAAACTGTTTTCCAAAGTGGCTGTATCATTTGGCATTCCCACCAGCAATGAATGAGAGCTCCTGTTGCTCCACATCCTTGCCAGCATTTGGTGTTGTCAATGTTCTGGATTTGGGGCACTCTAATAGGTGTGTGGTGGCATCTCATTTTTAATTTACATTTTCCTAATGACATATAGTGTGGAGCATCTTTTCATATGCTTATTTGCCATCTGTACATCTTCTTTGGTGAGGTGTCTGTTAAGATCTTTGACCCATTTTAAAATTGAATTGTTTGTTTTTTTTCTTGTTGAATTTTGAGTTCTTTATATATTTTGGAAAACAGTCCAAGCTATTTTTGTAATTATTTTCTCAGTTTGTGGTTTGTGTTCTCATTCTCTTGACAGTGTCTTTCACAGAGCATCTTTTAATTTTAATGAAGTCCAATTTGTCAATATTTTTCTTTCATGGATTGTGCCTTTGGTGATGTATCTAAAAAGTCATAGCTGTGCCCTAGGTCACGTAGGTTTTCTCCTATGTTATTGGCTAGTTTTATAGTTTATGTTTTACATGTAGGTCTGTGACCCATTTTGAGTTAACTTGTTGTGAAAGGTGTAAGGTCTATAGCAGAGTCTTTTTTTTTTTCTTTTTCTTTTTTTTTTTTTTTTGCACGTAGATGTTCACTTGTTCCAGTACCATTTGTTGAAAAGGTTATTATCTTTGCTTCATTAGTATTGCCTTTGCTCTTCTATCAAAAAAGAGTTGACTGTATTTATGTGAGTCTATTTCTGGGCTCTTTATTCTGTCCCATTGATCTATTTGTATGTTCTTTCACTAATACCTCTGTTTTGATTGCTGTAACTTTATAGTGAGTCTTGATGTTAGGTAGTGTCAGTCCTCTGACTTTGCTCTTCTTTAATGTTGTGCTGACTGTTCTGGGGTTTTTGCTTCTCAAAATAACTTGCTGAGACTTTGATTTGTATCACCTTGAATCTGTAGATCAAGTTGGGAAGAACTGGTATTTTGGCCATATTGACTCTTACTATGTATGAACATAGAATATCTCTCCATTTATTTAGTTCTTGTTTGATATCTTTCATCACAGTTTTATACTCTTGCTCATATAACTCTTGTATGTATTTTGTTAGGTTTATACCTGAGTATTTCATTTTGGAGGGTGTTAATGTACCTGGTTTTGTGTTTTTAATTTCAAATTCCCCCGTTCATTGCTGGTATATAGGAAAGGGATCAACTTTTGATTATTAACCTGAATTCTACAATCTCGCTGTAAATGGTTATTATTTCCAGGAGTCTTTTGTTGTCAAGTCTTTAGGATTTTCTACATAGGTGATCATGTCGTCCACAAATACAGACAGCTTTATTTCCTCCTTCCCAATCTGTATATCTTTTTTTCCCCTTGTTTTATTGAATTAAACAAGGACTTCCAATGTGATGTTGCAGCGATTTTCAACTGGTGTCCAATGAGAATGTTTAAAGTATGCAGCACCTGACTAGTTAGTCAGGGGCACTGACCTCATTCCCCTTAGACTGTCAAATTAGAAAATGACGACAGCCATACTTCCGGCCAAGATGGAGGCATGGGTGGACACACTGTGCCTCCTTGCACAACAAAAATTAAAGACAACAGCCCTGGCTGGTGTAGCTCAGTGGATTGAGCACAGGCCTGCAAACCAAAGGATCGCGGTTCGATTCCCAGTCAGGGCACATGCCTGGGCAGGCCAGTTCCCAGCAGGGGATGTATAAGAGGCAACCATACATTGATGTTTCTCTCCCTCTCTCCTTCCCTTCCCCTCTAAAGATAAATAAATAAAATCTTAAAAAAAAAAAATAAAGACAAAGATTTACAAACAAGAAAACAACCCGAACTGATAGAAAATTTAACTGTACAGAAATCTGACAACCATTCATCCAGACCAGTAAGAGGGGTGGAGTTGCAGCAGGAAAAAGTGGAGGTTGGCGGACCCAGGTGCACAGGCAGCAGAGGCTGGCAGATCCCAGGTGCACAGGCGGCGGCTAGCGGACCCCAGCCACGGGTGGCAACGGTGCAGACCCAGAAAGGCCACTCAAGGCAGTGGGCTGACCAGGTGGTCCCACATTCTCACGCACATAATCTAGGCAAAGGGGAAGCAGCAGAAGGAACTGGAATCTGAGAGAGAGCACAGCAAGCGCCATTGTTCCCTCTCGGACCTGCCCCCACATACAGAGTCACTACTCAGTGACTGGGCTGCCCTGCCCTGGGGAAACACCTAAGGCTCCACCCCTCACTACCTAACAGCTGCAACCGGACCAAAAAAAAAAAAAGGCTCAAACAGGAGAACAAATCAAAGCCCAGAGCCAATTCATCTAAGCGACCAAGAGATAGCTAACCTATCAGATGCACAGCTCAAAGCACTGGTGACCAGGAAACTCAGAGAATTAGTTGATTTTGGTCGCAAATTAGATAAACAAATGAAGGCTACAATAAGTGAAATGAAGAAAAATGCACAGGGAACCAATAGTGATGGGAGGAAAACTGGGACTCAAATCAATGGAGTGGACCAGAAGGAAGAAACAACCAAACAGAAAAGAAGGAAGAAACAAGAATTCAAAAAAATGAGGAGAGGCTTAGGAACCTCCAGGACATCTTTAAACGTCCCAACATCCGAATTATAGGGGTACCAGAAGAAGAAGAGGAAGAGCAACAACTGGAAAACTTATTTGACCAAATAATAAAGGAGAACTTCCCCAATCTTGCAAAGGAAATAGACTTCCAGGAAGTCCAGGAAGCTCAGAGAGTCCCAAAGAAGGTGGACCCAAGGAGGAACACACCAAGGCACATCATAATTATATTAGCCAAGATTAAAATGAAGGAGAGAATTCTAGAAGCAGCAAGGGATAAGGGCACAGTCACCTACAAAGGAGTTCCCATCAGACTGTCAGCGGATTTCTCAAAAGAGACCTAACAGGCAAGAAGGGGCTGGAAAGAAGTATTCCAAGTCACGAAAGTCAAGGACCTACAACCAAGATTGCTCAATCCAGCGAAGCATTCATTTCAAATGGAAGGGCAGATAAAGTGTTTCTCAGATAAGGTCAAGTTAAAGGAGTTCATCATCACCAAGCCCTTATTATATGAAATGTTAATGGGACTTCTCTAAGAAAAAGAAGATAAAAAATAGGACAGTAAAAAGACAGCAAACTCACAGATATTAACAAGCACACCTCAAACAAAAGCAAACTAAGCAAACAAGTAGAATAGGAACAGAAACACAGAAATGGAGATCACATGGAGGGTTAGCAACAAGGGAGTGGTAGGAGGAGAGAGGGAGAAAAGGTACAGAGAATAAGTAGCATAGACGGTGGGTAGAAAATAGGGGGAGGACAAGAATAGCGTGGGGAAAGTAGAAGCTAAAGAACTAACAACACATGGACATGAACTAAAGCGGAGGAATGTGGGTGGGAGGGAGTGTGCAGAGTGGAAGGGAATGATGGGGGAGAACTGGGACAACTGTAATAGCATAATCAATAAAATATATTAAAAAAAAGAAAGGAAAAGAAAGAAAGAAAGAAAGAAAGAAAGAAAGAAAGAAAGAAAGAAAGAAAATAAATGGCGGCAGCCAGCACAACAATAGCCGTCGAGTGGGAGTGAATCAAAATTAAACCTATTTTTTTGTCAGATCATCAAAAAATACATTTTTTGGTATACCACAGAATTTAGTAATTCGTTTATTTATGCCATGAGATGAAAGGGGCTAACAATTGCTGTGATGTTGAAAAGCAGTGGTGAGAGGGGACATCCTTGTTTGTCCCTGTTCTTAGAAAGTATCAAACTTCTCAATATTAATTATGATATTATGAAATTGCCTTTTCAGTCATTAGTTCCCCAAGCCCAATGTTTGGAGGGTGGGAACCTCACATCCACTTCCCTTAGTCCAATCCTGACCATGCAATAGGTTTTTGAAATATGTCTGAATGAATGAGCAAATGAATGACTCATATGGTAGTATTAACAGCTAAACAGAGTTGATTTGCAGTATCTTTTGAGCAGGTGTCAAATCAGAATTAGAGTGGCAGCAGAGGATAATGATTAAAAGAAGATTCTGGAGCCATAGGTCATGGTTCTAATCCAGCTGCTGCTTACTCACTGGGTAACCTTAGGCAAGGGACAGCACCTCTCAAGACCTCAGTTTTCTCAATCTGTGGAGTGGGATAATAATAAGACCTAGCCTATAGGATGGCTCTGAGGGTTAAATGAATTGGAATTTTAAAGTATCTGGCACACAGGTACAAGTGTAGGAGTCAGCTCTTGCTCTTAGGTGTTATATGGTAGTTTTGACTTGAAGAATAATTCATCCTTTGCTTCAAGGATGAGGAGAAACAAGCTCAATTCCAGGGAAGATGAAGTTCAAACACTGAGCCTGAGAACCAGTGACTTCAATCAAAAATGGCTGCTCAGCACTGCTGTAAAATCAACCCTGATTAGTAAGCTTGCTTAGTACAGATATGATTAGAATTAGAACTTCTGGAGTTGTGAGGTACTGTGTGTTCTCTGGAAGAAGTTGGAAGAAAGACCCAGCCTGGCTGAATCTCCTGAGAACAGTGAGTCACTTTCCCAGGTGTGCCTTGTTGTTGCAGTCTCGGGGAGCAACGCCGTGAGTCCTCTGCAGGGTGGGGCAGGGCAGGGCAGTGGGTAAGGGCCCCGCGCTGTATTGGATCTTTACTGAAGTGCTAAAATGAGACCTTGGGCAAGTGACTTGTTTTCCAAGCCTCCATGTCCATCTCTGTAAATTGGAGAAAAGAACAAGTTACTACATCAAGGGACTTGTTTATGAGGTCTGACCTACTAAATCACCTTACACAGTTTCTGGCACAGAGCAGGTGTTCATTAAATGTTAGCTGCATCATTATATTGTTGTAATTGTTCTTGTTACAGTTGTGCTTTAGGTTGCTTTGGAGTAATGCTGGTCTGGTAGTCTACAAACATCTCTGGTGCAGACAACTCTGTAGCAAACTAGAGCATATCATCCTGGTGAACCCTCAAGAAGATAATTTAGGTAGTCATTCAGCAAATATTTATAGAGCTTCTAATCTGTGCCAAGCACGTTTATAAGCTCCAAGGACACAGAGGACAAGACAAACCCAGTACCTGCCCTCCTGGAGTGCAAGGCCTGGTGGCAGAAGACAGACTAGAAGGAGACAGTGTGTATCAGAGGTGATTGGTAGTGCTATGAGGAAAGTTGGTAATGCTGTGAAGAAAAGCAGGCACTCTGGTATGTGTGTGTGCTGAGAGGGATACCATAAAGACTGGGATCAGTAAGGGCTTGTCTGAGGAGTAAACATTTGATCCAAGACTTGGAGGATAAAAAGGAGCCAGCCATGCAAAAAAGTTGAAAAATTCAGGTGTCTGGCAGCAAGAAGAGTATGTGCAAAGGCCCTGAGGTAGCAACAAGTTTGGCAAGTTGAAGGAGCAGAGAAGAGGCTAACATAGCTTGATTTGTGTGAACAAAGGTGAGAATGTGGTGGAAAGGACTTGTAGGCCCTGAGTCTGCTCCCTGAAACCTCTACTTTCTTCCATCCCTGGGAGTGTTTGTAGCGAAGGGAAGGGCTGAGGGCAGCTGACTTTGGCATTGAGAAAGGTGTGGGGGACCAGAGACCTGGCCCTTCCCTTGATCTTACCAGCCTTTTCTAGTCCCTGACCCAGAGACTGCAGGTCATTTTAGTAAGAGACCCTTCACTTCATGGCTGGGTTCTCTGACTTCCCAACAAAGACTGTGGTTTTCATTTTTTTTCCCCCAAGGGTGGCCCAGCTGTGCTGTCATGCAAATCCTTGACGCTCTACGCCCAAAGTCCACTTTCTTCTTACCCAGAGGAGGTCAGCTAAAAGCTGGCTGCCCTGGAGAAGTGCTGGATAGCAGCCCCACCAAACCTAGTCTTCTTAAGGGTGTGAGGCATTAATGAGCTCTTCTGTTTGTGCCATAGGTGAGGAGGGTGTTAAAGCACCAGGACTTGGTGGAATAGAGCAGCAGATCAGAGCCTGGACTCTGGATTTCAGCTCTGGCTTCACCACATACCACCTGTATGCCCTTGGGCAAATAACTGACTTGTGGCCCTTTGCCTTGGCTTTCTCATCTGTAGGATTGGAATAATCATATCTGTGCTTTAGAACAGTACACACAGGAAGTGCTGGCTATTATTATCATCACCTTCCGATTTTAAGTCACAGTGAGATGAGTTCCTCTTTCCTCCAGTTTCTTGTCAACAGTTAAGACGCTTGGGTTTCAGTTCTGTTTTTCCATATCAGTCGGTTCTTGCCCAGGAGCTTGTTCCTGGCAAACAGCCAGGTCTTGGGTGCCAAAACGCAGCCCTGCTTCATGGGGGACAGGTTATTCAACGCCAGGAGGCTAATTTCTCTTAGGGGCTTGCTGGGAACAGGATGGAGATTTGGGCCCTTCAGAGCTTAGCCATGAGGCTATGGAGCCTTGCAGCTAATGCCTTTGGAGTCAAACTGTAGGCAGCAGCCTTCTGGTGTCACCTGTACTAGCTGTGTGACCTTGGGTAGGTGACTTCACCTCTCTGAGCTTCAGGGTCTTCATTTGTAAAATACCTACCTCATTGAGGTATGTATGTATGGGGTTGGGAATGGTAATTCACTGAGGTCACCTCATGTAAAGTCCAGAGCCAGGTACTTCCTGAGGCCTCAGTGCAGAGGAGAGATGATGTTGTGGGAGGCAGTGTCACTAAGTACTTAAGGCACTGCCTCTGGAATCACTACTCCCAGCTCCATGGCCTTGGGCCAATGGCTTTAGCCTCTGCACAGCTGCATCTCCTCATGCTAAAACAAGGATGATGCTAGTCCCTGCCTCATTATTGAGTATACTGTGAGCATTCAGTGAGTCAGTACCGGTGAAGCATTTATTATAGGACCTGGTACCCATGGAAAACATTAACTGTCAGGATTATAGCTACTGATTAAGAATGTGGGCCCTTGGCCTAGCAGCCAGGTGAAAAGAAACCTCGCACAGAATAATGTTATGAATGGGTTGGTTTTTAGGAAACTCCACTTTGACCGGCCAGCTCCCCCTTGGGCATGAGAGACAGTGACACGAGGCTCCACGTCGTTGTGTCAGGGGCTCTTTTCCTCCTCTCACAGGAGAGTTGGCCTTTCATGGGTGAATGACATAAGCTAAAGGAGACAGTCAGAAAGCCAGGGAGTAAAGAAAGGTTCAATCCGTGTTCCCATACATGCTGGTTCTGTGATTCGTTGTGCAGGATAGGAATGAGCATGGGGATCATCAGGCCTGGATCCCAGGTGTCCTGTGGCGTGACTTTAGGTGAGTTCCTCAACATCAGACTCGCTCAACGTCAATATTCAGTCAACACAGAGCTTGGTCATGGTTGACTCTTCTAGAAGCAGCAGGGCAGTGAGCAGGTTAGAAGGATGGGCCCCAGAGTCAGTTACCTGTATTCAGTCCTACATACATCATGTCCAAATGGTGAAACCTTAAGCAAGTGACTTGAATAAACTGACTGATGCTCCAGTTTCCTCGTCTGTGAAATGGGAGTAATATGCCCACTTCTCATGATGCTGTGTGAGGATCATGAGTTATTCTACATAAAGTTCTTAAAGCAGCACCTGTCACAGAGAAAGTCCTCCATGCACATTGGCTGTTATTACTGCTACTATGATTAACCCATCGTAGAAGACAACATATGCAGAAAGTATAAACCATGGATATATTCCAGAGAACAGAGCCCTGACAGAGGAGTTTGGGAGAGACCTCAGCCTCTGGAGGGGCTTGTTCAGAGATAACATTCGAGCTTTTGTGTTTCTAGAATGTAAGTGAAAGGATGTGAGAAGCAAGGGGATAGGAATGTGCTGAGTAGAAACAATATCTTACTGCCATTGGGACAGGTTTCCCAAGGTCAGATTATTCCACTAGATAATTTGAGGTGGTGTATGAATAAACACTAAACATTTTAATAGTTGTACTTTTATTTGAATGCATAACAGGAAAAGGATTTCAGTAGTACATCAAGCCCAGTATTCCATGGCTGTTTCGGCTTTGGGTGAGGCTAATGTTGGTATGTAAACCAAAATAAAAGTGAGTGCAGTTAAAGAAAAGTGCAAAGTAAGTAGCTGTGCAGGTGTGAGGATGTGGTAGAGATGGCGCCAGTGCGTATAGATCCTGGCAGTTGGAGTGTGCCGCAGTAGGAAAAAGGGGTCCAAGTTGGGCTTTGATCTGGTTTTTCAGCTGTGGAAAGTCTGTGGCTCCCTTGGGATGTTACCAAGCTGTTGGGTCCCCTTTCTGTCTCCTCCTCAGCTTTTTCATGCCATTGAAGACTGGGTTACAGCTTCTGAGGGCCCTGCACCTCAGAGTGTAGCAGCAGTCTGGCACCTGTAGTTCCCTCCACCGGAGGTGACAGTGCTGGTGATGAAATGTACCAAGTGTTTGCTGCTGGCACCTTCGCTCCCTGCAGTAGGATGCAGAAGCTGTGGTAGGGCTTTGAGCAGCTAATTGTCACATGGTAATAATCTTTGACCAGCATTGAGTGTGTACCAACCATGTGCTAAGTACTTTACATGCCTGATGGCATTGAACCCTTACTCTGCGAGGCAGTGTGAGTTGGAACACATCAGCCTTCAGGTGACAAGATGCCTGGTGAATCTTGTGTGAGCACTGGAGGTGACAAGCTCCAGGGTGGGGCAGAGGCTCAGTGACACCCTTGAGAACTGGGTGCTTTCTCTCTTTCTGTTTCCCAACCCTCCATTTGTAGGCATTTTGTCCCAATGTTGATTGTTGCATGGTCTGAGGGATGGCTGCCCCCAGCTAATGATGGCTTCCTTATACACAGCACCTCAAGCAAGGAGAAGGAGAAGGGGGAAAGGCTTTCTCTTCCTGTACTTTTTCTGTCTGAAGAGAATATGTTCCCATAACAACCCTACTCCCAGCAGACTTCTCTTTATCTCTCATTGGCCGTAAAGGAGCCAGCGGCTGCCCCTAGCTGCAAGGGAGGCTGGGAAGGTGAGATGTCTGTGCAGCAGGAGGCAGCAAGAAAGACAGGGGTTGGGATGGCCACAAGTTTCAAACCAAGTGTTTGCTGTAGGTAGGTACTATTATTGTACTACCCCCTCCAGAGATGAGGAAAATCAAGGAGCAGAGAGATGGCTTGTCAGGACCTCATACAGTTTGTGGTAGCAGAGCAGGGATTTGAACCCCCATCTTTCCTCCTTAGAGCGTGAGGTCTTAACTCCTGTATAGTACTGCCTTCCCAAGCAGAAGGCCCAGAATGCCACTTTGCCAGGACGTGGTATTGCCGTATAAACAAGATTGCTTCAGTTCAAGTATTGGCTATGGCACCTAAGAACTATCTAACCCTGGATAAATGACTTTCCTTCTCTGTGCCTAAGTTTCCACATCTGTACCAGGGAGAAGAATGCTTAGAATACTTCCAGGCACATGGTAGACATCCATTTTTTGATGAGTGTGTGAATGGAAAAGTTGAGTCAGAAGATATGCAGAGGTTGATAAATCTTTTGGGATTTGTATTCCCAGGAGGCCCTTCAGAAAAGCATTACTTCACCAGTAGGAGCCAAAATGACCCCCTTCCCCAATACATTGGCTCTTATCCGTTAGGAAAACATTCATTGTTATTTGATCAGTAATGAAACCAGCCTAATATTTTGGGTACATAAGAAAATGTCCATGTTTTTCAGGGCTGCAAATTGAAACACGTAAAGGTGAAACAACATGTTACTTGGGATTTACTTTAATTCAGCAAGAATTAAAAATGGGAGAAAGAAACAGATTAGGAACAGATGAAGTTTATGTGGCAGTCTTGATAATTACTGAATCTAGGTTCGAGTGCATGGGAGTTTGCCTTTGTTTTTACCTTTTTATAATGTTAACAACAGCAAAAACCAACAACCCCATTCACCACCCCAACATACACATAAATACACACACAGCCTAAAAATTGAACAACAGTGAAACATCACTGATTTCCTGCTGCACAGGGGTGGTGTTGGATAAATGACATCCTTGCAGCCCTTAGTGTCCCCAGTCCTCCTCTCCAGGGGTGGCTGGAAGGGTATGAACTTTTAGACTCAAAGCAGCAATCTCCTTCCCTGAACCAGGCACTCAGTAACCTTTTCCTGAAATGGGGCTTTTCCCTTCCCGCCCTGTAGTGGAGACGAACTCCAGTGATCTGATCCAGGGAAATGCCCCTCCATGGTTGGTCTGGTTTTGCCATGGGGAGGAGGGAGTTACATGTGATGATGGCAAAAACTTAACTGGCTGATTCCCCCACAGTGGCCAAATATTGACTCTAACCCCACTAATCCTCTGAAGGTACAAGAGAAGTCCCTATCTAGCAGCTGGCAACCCTGACCCTTTCTGCATATTCACATGTAAATAGGTAGTGGGCTGTGGGTTTTCCAGTTTGTTCTCCCTCGCACTTACTGGTGAAGTTAGGGAGGGGCCCTCACATATCATCTGGATCTGGGTGTGGTCTCAGTCAGGGAAGGTTGATCCACCCAGCAACTGACCCCTGGCCCCTCCAGAAGGGTCATGCATTAAGAATGTTTCTCAGCCCAACGGAGTCCCACGTGTGCATGTGGTCATCTATAGCTTCTGGCTGTCTCATTTCTGCTTAATTCCAGCAATTTCTCATTTCCTTTAGGAAATAAAATGACTCGAGAGAAGGATGAATAATCATGATGAACTTGGCAATAGGGACACTGGGAACCTTGCCCTGAACCTCAAAGTTGGTGTCACCGTTGGCCAGGGTCTTGAGCAGTGGTGGGCCAGGGGAAAGAGGGCCTTGGGGCCAGATGTCATGGCTTCAGAACCCAGCACCACCACTTTAAAAGCCATTCGACCTTGGGAAAGTCGTGCAACCTCTCTGCCTTGGTTTCCTTATCTGTAAAATGATAGGATTGAAAGAAGAAATACTGCTTGTAAAATGTTTTAAACAGACACTTAAAAAAAAAAAAAAAAGAAGATTTATTTATTTATTTTTAGAGAGAGGGGCAGGGAAGGAGAAAGAGAGGGAGAGAAACATCAGTGTGTGGCTGCCTCTTGTGCGCCCCCAGCCAGGGACCTGGCCCGTAACCCAGGTATGTGCCCTGACCGGAAATTGAACTGGCCACTCTTTAGTTTGCAGGCTGGCACTCAATCCACTAAGCCATACCAGCCAGGGCAAAACAGTCACTTCTATAGTAGTTGCTCAATTAATAGTGGCCATGCAATTATTTTATCATACTCTGATGGTCAGGCACAGTTAGGATTGAAAACTGCTGATCTATAATAACGGTTCTGATTAAAGCAAAAATTGAAACAGAGGAAGAGGGAAGCCTTGTTCTTCTCCAAATCTGTAGTTTGGGGAAGTAGGCATAATTTTGCCATTTGATGTTTAAAATCTAGAAAGGCACAGGTAAAAGACTTTAAAGAGGGAAAATCTCTCTCTCCTCTTCTCTATACATGCACTGTTCATACTAAGAAAAAATACTGGAAGGAAACAAACCAACTTCTTTATAGTGGTTATCCTTTGGTGGGGAGATATGGGAAACTGTAGTCTTCTTTGCACATTTTTTTATTTTCCAAGTTTTTATATGTGTGTATAAGCATATATTTCTTTCATAAACAGGAGAAATATTTGAAAAGGTAAGAAATCCTGTGAGCTGTGGCCTCTGGGCCAGTTGGGCGGAAATCTCCCAGAGTGCAACCTTCTGTGTACTGTTTGCGGATCCCAAGCAGCCTGTTCTAACCTTCCTTGCTGAGGTGTACTTCAGCCCTGTAAAATTTCCACTCAGAAAATGCTTGAAATCAAAGCTGATTCCTCAACACCCGTCGCTCCACATGCCCAGCCTTGCCCTAGGTATTCATGCTCTCTCCCGTCCTTCTCTTAAGATGAAAGAACTCCATTTCTTCTGTGGCTCTGGCCTTGAGGAGGAGCCCCAGTTTTAGATCGGGACAACAGTAGTGAGTACCCTCCAGGATGTCACGCATCTCCACTCACTGCCTATACTTACGGGTGCTTACATGTTAGCTGAAGTTATGAGTAACAAAATTGAGGGCAGAACAGTTGATTTATTTATTCAATAAATATTGATTGATGGCCTGTTCTGAGCCCTGTACCAGTTAGCATAACAGACACAGACCCTGTGCTTGGAGCCCACAGAAAGAGAAGGCGCAGGAAACACACCATCACACAGGTAGGTCCTGCCTTCTAAATGCTCAGAAGAAGGATTTTCTGAGCCACAGAACAAGGCCTACCCAGAGGTCTCCCAAGGAAGTGAAGTTTAAGTAACACATTCCAGGTGCAAATGGAAAAAATGAATTTGGTGTACATCTCTAGATAAGCCTCACTTCTGAATGTTTCCAGCTGTGGGCAGGGATCTCCAGATGGGCGTTGCTATGGAAGCATCCTCCAGTTCTTACTTCCTGACTGAGTTATTTCCGAGTTATCCCTGTGCCAGTTCTCAGCTGTAAATACAGACATGGTGGGGTCCCTTCTTCCTGCTGCCTCATAGCTAGTTAGCTGTGCAGAGAGCGGATGTGGCTGCAAGCCAGCCCGGGAGCCTCCTCCCAACAGAGTTACTTGTGGAACCTGCTGTGTTGCGGTTTCTATTCCATCCAGGCTCTCTTTCCTTTGTCTTCCCTGGGACTGTGCCCAGCCTGTGTTTTGAAACTTTGGACCCCAGCTTACATTTGATGGAGAAATGTGCTCATGAGGGCTCCCTCCATCAACCAGCTACAGGGGAAGTTGAGTCCCATCTCTTTCATATAAATCCCCTGTGGAGGCAAGATCTGCCACCCTCCTGACAGAACTGAGCTGGCTGTTCGTTGGGACCGTTTGTGAAGAAAGGACTTGCTGACCTGAACAAAGGAATAGCAAACAAGATGGGGAAGGGATGTGGCTAATTGCTTTCTAAAATTGAGACCTTTCAGCTACCCTTCAGTGCTTTAGAATAATCATAGCTAATGTGTTTAATCCTCTTAAAAACCCAAGGAAGTGTTTGTTATTATCCCCATTTCATAGCTGGGGAAAATGGGGTGGATGGGGAGGCGTGGGTAAGTCCTTGGACAGATTCCTATACCTAAGTCCTGCCATTTTAGCAGCTTAGTCAAAGGAGGATTTAACCAGAGGGTGCTGGGATGGCCCAGAGAAACACAAGAGCTCAGGAAGGACCAGGTACCAGTCAGTTACTTGGTTGCATGTAACAAAAACAACAACTCAAATAGGCATAAACCCCAGGAGAAAGGATTGTTGCGCATGACTGGAAAGCTCGGAGGTGGGGTGAGTTCTAGGTTCATTGATCCAGGAGCTCGGGGTCATCATTAGTGACCCACTTTCTTGCTGTTCCTCCATTCTTCCCTTTGATGTCCATGTCATCCTCAAACCTGGCTCCCCTGGAGGTTGCAGACTGGCTGCCATCACTGTTCATGTCTTCTCAGCTCAGGCCTGAGAAGAGGATCTGTCCACCAACTATACTGCAAAGCTTCAGAGCTCTCCTTGGATTGTACTAGCACAGGTCATGTGTCTTCCCCTGAACCAATTACTGGCAAGGATGTGGGATCACTGATGGGGTAGTTGCTTCCACCCAAAACCACTCATAGGAGAAAGGCAGAATGGGTGCTGGGAAGCAGCCAGCCTGTGGGTTGGAATCAGAACACAAATGCCACTACCGGGATTCTCTCCCTCACTGCCTTCCCCCTATATCTGCTTTATTCCTTTTCTTACATTCATAGTCTCTCTTTCTGCTTTTCCCTTAATTTGGTAGGAAACCTGGTCATCCCCAGACCAAGCTGTACACCTTGCAGTACAGGCCTCCCAAAGAGAATAGCACTGGGTTCTCCCAGCTCCAGTGCAAAACGACCCAAGGAAGGGAAGATATCTTCCTTTGGACTCGTTAACAAGGGCCAGAGAAGGCGTTCTTGAGACAGATCAGGTGCTCTCCCTAGGCCAGTCAGCTGTAGGCAGGCAGTATGGGGTTATTGTTCTCTCTGTCCCTTCCTGGGTGTCTACTGTATCTTCTTCCCAGGACCTCTGAGCTGGGAGTCATTTAAGCAAGACCCCTGAGGACAACAAATGGGCTGCACTTTACCGTAGGGACACTAAAACTTCATTTCACTCCTGAGTTGCCAGAGGATGAGGGATGCCTGTGCATTCTCCACATTCCCAAAGCAGTCCCCGATGGAAAGGGCCCAGCATGCTGGGTGCCCACCTGCTGCCTGACACCAGCCTCACCCCACAGGTCCCTCTGCTTTGCCCTCCTGCCGCCTGGCCTGCTTTCAGTTCCTTCAGCCCATTCCATTTGTTCCCAACCCCTTGAGTGCTTATTCTTCTCCCTGTCATTCCTGCCTGCCTCCTCCCCGTTCTGGCCTGTCCATGCTGGCTCCTCTTTTAGATCTGTCCTTAAACATCTCCTTAAACATCACATTTCTTCCCGAACTACTCAGCTTACAAATTCAGGGTCTTCTTCCTCTGTGATGTCAGCTCCATAAAGGCAGGGACCAGAGTTGGTTTTGTTACAGGTGTGACCCCTTCCACCAAATATACACATTAATAAACTTTGCTGAGGAAATGAATCCAATGATAATATTAATATAATCAAAACAGGAGCTGTCTTTTGAGTGGCTACTTGGTAATGGGCATGGTACTAAGCACTTTTACATATATAACCTTGAAGTGATGAATCACATTTAACAATATAATAATGATGACAGTAATTTATTGGGCACTAAATGCCAGCCATTTTTCTAAGTCCCTTACCTGCTGTCATTTTATTTTATCCTTGCAGCAGTCCTCTGAGGCCAGTATTGCCATCATCCCAACATCGTGGTTGAAGACGGTGGTACACAGTGAACATAATGACAGGATGTTGGGCTTTCATCCTCTTGCAGACTGGGGCCTGAGGGGGATGAGAGAGGAGACCAGACAGGAGTAGTAGGAGGGCTTTGAACACTGGCATGAGAATATTTTCTATGGTGATGGGATATTTTCCATGGGTGGCACCTATAGAAATAGGAAATGTTTCTAAGACACATAAAAAGATATTCCAGTGTCGTGCATAATAAGAGATGCCAAATAAAATCATGCTGAGACAATAGTTTCCACCTCTCAGAAGGGCACAGGCAAAGTGTGAGCACATGCTGCAGCAATAGTGTGGGAAGTGGGCTTGTCCAGCGCAGGTACGAGGGAAAATAGGACTGTCACTTTGGACAGGACTTTGGCACTGTCTGTCAGTGTGACCCTTGCGTATGCCCTTCCTTTGCACTAGCAGTTCCACCTCTGGGAGTTTTTGCCTATAGATGTTCCCAAGTATGACAAGTAATCTGTGTCCAAGGTGGCTCATTAGGGCACTGTTTATCAGAGCAAAACATGGGAACTAACCTGTGTGTCCATTAATAGGGTACCTGACCCTGACTGGTGTGGCTCTGTTGGTTCAGTGTTGTCCCGCAAAGGAAAGGTCACTGGTTCAATTCCCAGTCAGGGCACATGCTGGGTTCAGTACCTGATAGGGGTGCATACTAGAGGCAACCAATCAATGTTTCTCTCTTTCTCCCTCCCCCTTTCTCAAATAAATAAATAAATAAACATTTCAAAATAGGGGACTAGATGAATCAGTCAGGTTTTCCAAACAATGAAACATTGTACAGTGGTTAAGGGGGGATAAGGTCCTGATAGGGAGCTCCTTCTGTGTCTGTGGTACACTGCCAAGTATGAAAAAGGAAAGAAAAAGAAACATCCTTTATTAATACTTCTCAGCCACAAAGGATGAATTGGAATCTGGGGAAAGATTTCAATCCCAGGCAACCCAGGGCATTCTTACCTTTCAAACTAGATTACCTTATATTTCCATAGCAGGTTCTGTATTCTTGACTATATACATATATATATGTGTGTATATATGATCTTACTACTTTATTCAAGTCCCGGCTTGCATGGCTAACTTACCACCTCAGAGAGGCCTTCCTGAGTGCCCCATCTGAAATGGCCCTTCCTGTCACTTTCTGTTCCCTGCTTTATTTTTCTTTTTGTCATTTGATGTTGTATATTTGCTTTTTGTACTCTCCTCCTTAGCACATGAGCCATGAGGACAGGGATTATTTCAGCATCTAGAGCAGTGTCTGGCCCTTGGTAGTTGTTTAATAAGTATGTGCTGAATGAGTATGAATGAGCCTGAATAGTAAATATTATCCCCATGTTTTCAATGTGGACCTGAGGCCCCAGAGGCCTTGCCCTGCTTGCATGGAGCAAACCGAAAGGCCCACTGCTATTCTGGAGGGGCAGAGACAAAAAATTTCCCCGGTCTGCCTTTATGCTATTAAAATTCTCCCTTTTCTCACATTTCCTTGAGAGAGATGGATACAGGCTGGGGTCTCTTCTAGGGGGGCCTCTGCCTGTGAAAGGCTGAGCCACCGTGTCCATACCATGCACATTTACTGCCAGTTCCTCCAGCCACCTGTGGCCCACCTCCTCTCTCTGGCACAGATGACACTGTTCTGGGCAGTGACTCCATGGAGAAGAAGGAAAGGGAGAAACCGACTTCCCTTCTGGGAGCCTCTCTGCTCTGGAGGACCCTTCATTTGAGTCTCATGTTTAATATTATCAGAGTCCAGTTTGCCCAAGGGATGTCCTCAGGCTTGAGGAGTTGATAATGTTGCTATTATTTCTTTGATAATTCAGGTATCATAATAGCTTTGCTAATATCTATGAGGGCTCCTTTTGTGCCCAGCTCTTTGCCAATCACTTGATCCCTGTTGCCTCATTTAACCCTCCCAACAGGCTTATCAAGAATGGAAATAACTATCCCCACCCCACCTACTTTACTGATAAGGAAGCTTAGGGCTCAGAAAGGTCTAGTAATGAGTCACGGGTCACACAGCTGCTTAAAGGCAGAGTTGGAATTTGATTTTGGCACTAGCTGATCACCAAGATGGCACTGTCCTGGCCATATGGCCTTAAACTGTTTCCCATCAGCTTTTAGGATTCTCCCAGTGGCCAGTGGAGGAGGGTCTGGTTTCTACAGTGTGATGTGGATTGTTTATTGTGTTGCAAAGCCCTGCTGGCCAGCATGAGGCCTTAATGGGTTGGAGGAAGTGGGTGGAGACCCTTCTGTTTGTTAGTTTCTCATAGACAAATGACCAAACTTCAGTTTCTTGTCAAGATTGGTTTCCATCTTGGGTGGGAAGAAGGTTGGATAGGGCCAGAGGAACTCAAGCAGATCTATCCCTCCTCTGCTGAGCACTTTTTCAGGCTCCATCTTACCCCAAATAAAAGCCAAAGTCCTCACTGTGGCTAGCCAACCAGGCTCCACACAACCTGTTCCTATTAACTGTGATTTCTCCTCACTCTATTCCAGGCTCATGGGCCTCCTCAGTGCTCCACAGACACTCGGCTTATACCCGCCTCAGGTCCCTTGTGATGGCCCTTCCTGCTTGGCCTAGGAAGGCAGGGAAAAGAAATCGAATCAGGATGTGTTTTAGAGGTAGTAGCAACAGAACTTGCTAGTGGACTTGGAGGATAAGGAAGGAGAGGCATAAAGAATTCCTTTGTGTGTATATATCATAATTTGTCAGGCCATCCCTGCTGGTGGACCCTCAGATTGTCTTCCTTTTGCTCCACTCACAGAGGCTGCTCTGGCTAGTACCTACAGGCACATATTTTTGCTGAGTTGAGTCTTGAAGGATCCAGGACAAGTGTATTCCAGATAGAGGGAACCACTCGAGCAAAGACTGTGGCCTCCCCTGCACTAAGTTCAGGTCAGAACATGGGCTGAATCGAATGGACTTGCTGCTAGTTTTAAGATGGCTCATATTCTCCCATCTCCCACCATTCACGAGCTGATTTTTCATTTGGTCATGTTTAGTCCCCTACCCTGTGCAGTTTTCAAACCTACAGCCAATGTGGTGGTGGCAGATGGGTTATGCTGGAGTTGCTACTGCACTCTTGGCCATTGTGGTCTGCATGCTATGTCAGCTTTGTTTTCCCATCACGGGAGTCACACAGTAGGGCTTAAAAAGTGGTGGCTGGAGAGGCCTTTGGTTCTGGGCCAGGCATAGAGGATGACTGGCCTATAGGATGTGAACCAGAAGGCCTCTCGTTTGTATGAGCCTTATTCCTCCATCTTCATTGTCCTTTGGTCCATCCTGTTTCTCATATCTGACGTTGTTCCTGAGAGGTCAGGTCCCATGGACAGCAGCTGCTGCTGCAAGCCTCCTTGGCCCTTTCTGATAGGCTGTGGGCCTTTGGGGGACTCTAGGCCACTCAGCTACTGAGGGTATGCGTTTAAAACAGGGTGCCCTGCAAGCATGTGAGGAGAGACAGGCCCTGCTCCTGTCTCTTCTGCCATCTGCGCCCTCGGGTCCCTGAAGAAGACCTGGTTCCTATCCTGGCTTGTGTTTCTCTCTTGTGCTGCTGAGAGTCAGCCGGGCTGACTTGTCTAAATTAACATATCTGGGAGTTGCCTTCTGCCTGAACAAGGGCTGTAGACTAGGAGGAATCATGGATCACGAACAGGTAAAACTTGACATGTTTCAGCTCATACCAGGTTGCGGGGGTGGGAGAACAGTGGAGGAGAGACACCCTTGAAGAAGAAAAATTAGGTCATTAATGAGCTCAACTAAGTACTCTTCCAAGTTGCTGGAGGACATTTGCATCATTGCAAACTTTTTAGAAGAAAGCCTGGAATATTTTTTGTTCATTTAGTTTTTTTCCCCCATTTTCTTAAAATTTATCTTTAAATTATAGTTAACATACAATATTATATTAGTTTCAGGTGTACAGCGTAGTGATTGGACATACATATGCCTTATAAAGTGATCATCATGATAACTCTAGTGACAGTCTGTTGCCATTCAAAGTTACTGTGGTGTTATTGACTGTATTTCTTATGCTGTACATTACATAACTTTTTCTGTAACTGCCTTTGCCCATTTTTAAATCAGGTTATTTGAGTTTTTAAAAAATTGAATTGTAAGAGTTCTCTATATATTCTAGATATAAGTCCCTTGTCAGATATATTACTTTCAAAATTTTTCTCCTATTCTGAGGGTTGTCTTTTCACTTTCTTAATGCTGTTCTTTAAATCACAAAAGTTTTGTGTTTTGGTGAATTCCCATTCACCTGTAGTTCTTCTGTTGCTTGAGCTTTTGGTGTCCTCTCTAAGAAATCATTTCCTAATCCAATGTCATAAATTTACTTATTTTTTTTTAAGAGCTTAAGAGGTTTAGCGCTTACATTTAGGGCTTGGATTTATTTTGAGTTAAATTTTGTATATTGGTGTGATGTGGGGATCCAAATAAATTTTTGGTATGTGGATAGCTAGTTGTCTCAGCATCATTTGTTGAAAGAACTATTCTTTCACCATTGGATTTTCTTGGCACCCTGGTTGAAAATCAGTTGACCAAATACATCAGGGTTTATCCAGACTCTCGATTCTGTTCCATTGGTCTGTATGTCCTTATGCTATTGCTATGCCATCTTGATTCCTGTAGCTTTATAATAAGTTTTGAAATCTGGAGATATGAGGCCTCTAAGTTTGTTCTTTTCCGAGATTGTCTACTGAGCTCCTTGCTTTTCCATATGAATTTTGGGATCAGTTTGTCAATTTCTGCAAAGAAGCCAACTGAGATTTTCATAGAGATTATGTTGATCAGTTTGGGAAATACTGCCCATCTTAACAATTTTAAGTCTTCTTAGTTTTTAACATAGGCTATCTTTCAGTTTATTTAGTTATTCTTTAATTTTTTCAATATTTTTATTTATTTAATTTTTTTATTGTTCAAGTGCAATTATCTCCATTTCCCCTCATCACCTCCCCACTCGAGCCATCCTCACTCCCCACCCTCTGTTCGTTTAGTTTTGAATGAGCAGTGCATGCACATGATAAAACATTCAGTTGGCACCCAGAAAAGACAGTGAAAAACAAGTCTCCTGGCCCATTGTCACTCAGCTCCCCTTCTTTGGGGACAGCCATTTCAGGTTTGCTCTTCCAGAGATACTTAATACAAAAACAAACACATATTACACATGCATTTCTATACTTTGATTTTGGAAACCATTCTATAGTATAACTATATAATATTCGCTAAATAGTCTTGGATATATCACTGCCACTCCTGAGAATCTACCCTACAGAAAAAATGGCCCCAGTACAAAAGGATATTTGTTGCGGCATTGTTTGCAGGGGCAAAACAAAAACCAAACCCTGAAAATAAAATGAATGCCCACTTTTCAGGAAATGGTGGGGTCAAGTGTGGCTCATTCATACTGTGAAGTATCAGCTGCTAAAAAATGGTGGGTAGCAGCACTGGTAGCAGATTTGGAGGCATTTCTGTTCTGTATTTAAGGGAAGACAAGATTCAGAGACGTAAATGTGATATGATCCTGTTTATGTAAAATACAGTGACAAAAGTCTGTGTGCCTGTGTTGTGATCAAGTGATGGGGATCCATGGAGTGGGCACTCTGTTCCCTTCCGAGTTATGTGGTCTGCTTAGCCCAGCCCTCTGTCGGGGAGACTTTGCAGGGTCATCAGTTTTGGTTGAAACACATTTTACATGTTGGTCAATATCAGAGGCCTTCTTGGGACCCATGGCCTTGGTATTGATCAGTGCTTACCTGGACCCAGAGAGACTAACATGGTACCAGGTGCTGTGCTGAGAAGTAACTTCTGAGGGACCGTGACAAGCAATTTAACTTACTTCCCCATCATCTGGTAGAATGAAATAAGCACAGAGATTAGTCAGCTTTGTGAAGCATGCAGGGCCACCAAGTCTGTCCCTTGTGAGAATAACACAGCGGAATTATAAAAACACTGAAGTAAGGGTGTGTTCCAGATGAAGTTCGTGGGGCACGCAACACAGGCAGCAACTTACCTTACCTCCACCCCAAGCCCAGCACACACAGCCACCCAGTGAAACGCCTCTCACACGGAGCTCATAAAATGGCTGAGGCCTGTCACTGGGGACAGTGGACCTGGAAGGGAGGTTCTGGTTGGACACATCACCACACATGACACAGCTCCAAAGGCACTGTTGGCACTGTGGTCTGTGACTGTGGAGGCCCTCTCCGGTTCCAGGATAAGGATGCAGTCTTCCAGGGTTCTGGTGTTCCCTCAGAGTGGATGTGGCTGTCAGTGGTTGAAGCTCATGACCCCTTTGGGGCCATAACTTGTCTCTTGCTGGACTTCGTGGCAGTAGATGTTCTTGAAGGGAAAGGCATAAAGTCAAACTGACCTAGCTCCTTTGCCCTCTGGACTATCCCATATGCCTCCCCACCCCACCAAAGAGAAAGATGCCACTGCCTGTCTCTGGGGTAGCATCTCTTCCTCTCATTCCTCTTCTACAGGTTGTTCATCAGAAGTGAGAGTTCACTTCTCACTGGCTCATCTGTTTCTCTGACCCCCTCAGAGAAGTACTACTCTGATTGTTACTGACTCAGTGGCTCTCACTTGCATAGGGAGTGTGTATATAAAGAATAACCTTCGGTTTCTGCTGTGAGCACATAGGTGGTTGTGGTATCTAGTTGGCCAGTGTCTACTAGTGGATGGTAGGAACAGGTATAGGTAAGGATGTTATATTTATACAGAGACATGAATACATGTGTATGTAACTGTATATATGGAGAGGAAATTTACATCTTTATTGAAAGTACAGAAATATTCCCCAACAAAAAACAAACAAGAAATGGGCAATGACTTTGTTCATTTATTCAGTTCTTTTAACAGTCATTTGACAAACTGCTCTTACTGTGCTGTGCATCTAGCAGAAAACTGTTTTGGAAAGATTCATAAGACTATGTAAAGATCATTCTTGAATCTCCCTTTTCTGCCTCACCCCTCATGGCCAGTCCATCAGCAAGGATTTGTCCTTGATCTGGAACAGATCTTCATCTGCCTCCTCCATTCCGTTCCACTGCCTTGGTCCCAGCCATCGCTGTCTCTCCTTAGATAGCACAGCAGCCACCTCACTCTTCTCCCTTTTGAACCCCCACCCCAACAGTCTGTGCAACAGCCAGAGGAATCTTTCAGAAATGTAAATCAGAACATGTCATTCTTCTTCCCATAATAATTAGAATGAAAAGTGTGTGGCCTACCGTGGCTCTTTCAGCCCTGCGAGCTTCTGCTGCATCTCACAGCTCACCTTCCCTCGCCACAGCAGCCTACACATGCAACCGCGTGTAACTTACTTTGATCACACTCACACATCCTCCTTTATCTCTTGGGATACTTCTTCTTTTTTTCCTTTTTAACTTTCATTAGAATCTTTATTACCAGTCCAGTAATTCAATTTGGGTAGACCTCTGAGTGTCTTTTAATTGTTATATAATTCATATGCCATAAAACTAATCCTTTTCAAGTGTACCATTCATAGGTTTTGATGTACTTACAGGATTGTGCAGCCATCACTAGTTTCTAACTTCAGTGCATTTTCTTGACTCAAAAGAAACCCTTAGGGAGGTGGGGAGGGCTGGGGCGGTGGGTTGGGATGGGAGTAAAAGACAGAAAACTGTACAGGAACAACAATTAAAATAAAATAAAGAAAGAAAAGAAAAGGAAGGAAAGAAGGAAAGAGAGAGAGAGAGAAAGAGAAAGAGAGAAAGAGAGAAAGAGAGAGAGAAAGAAAGAGAGAGAGAGAGAAAGAAAGAGAGAGAGAAAGAAAGAAAGAGAGAAAGAAAGAAAGAGAGAAAGAAAGAAAGAAAGAGAGAAAGAGAGAGAGAAAGAGAGAGAGAGAAAGAGAGAGAAAGAAAGAGAGAAAGAGAGAGAGAGAGAGAAAGAGAGAAAGAAAGAAAGAGAAAGAAAGAGAGAGAGAAAGAGAGAAAGAAAGAGAGAGAGAGAGAGAGAGAGAGAGAAAGAAAAGAAAAGAAAAGAAAAGAAAAGAAAAGAAAAGAAAAGAAAGAAAGAAAGAAAGAAAGAAAGAAAGAAAGAAAGAAAGAAAGAAAGAAACCCTGTAACCATTAGCAGTCTCTCTCCCCACAATTCTGCCTCCTTACAGCCCCTGGCAATCTCTGATCTACTTTCTGTCTCTAGATTTGCCTTCTGGACAGTTCATATAAATGGAATCATGTAATATGTGGTCTTTGGTGACTGGCCTCTTTCGCTCAGCATGGTGTTTTCAGTGCTCATCCATATGCTGTACATGAATCATTATTTTTGCGGTTGAACTATATTCCATTGTACAGATGTACCATGTTTTATTTATCCATTCTTCAGATGATGGACATTTTGAGATATTCTTGCTCCCACTATTCACATGCCTTCCTTCTCCTTTCTCTTTACTTCTGAGCTGATACTCACCCTGGTTTTCTACATGTTACTCCTCACCCCTGGAACTTACATTTCTGTTTGCTTGCCTGTTTGTTTTCTGCCTTCTGTTCTGGACTGGAAGCTTTGTGAGAGCAGAGACCACATCTGCTTTTGTTCACCATATTTAGCCCCCTACTTTGCACAGTCCCCAGCAGAGAGGAGCACTTAATAATGGCTGAATGAATGACTCAGTGTATCTCATATAGTTCTTATTTTACCTCCTCTTAAGGCAAAATGATTGTAAACCCATTCGGTGGGAAATTCTGCGTCTGGCTTTCTACATGGTATTGAGAGAGCAAGGGTCCTAAAGCATGAGGTTATTTTAAGTGGTCGCAGGTTACTAGAAGGATTTCTCTGGCATAAAACACTGTCCCATTGGTGATCAGCTGTGTAAAACAACAGCATTATTTGAAAGTGCATTTGACTGTCAGTAGCAGAGACCAGAACTAACAATGGTGCAAACTCAGTGGAGGGTGGTTTCTCTTGTGAGCAACATGTCAGAGATTTATAGCCCAGGGCTGTGGCAGCCCCACAGTCATCGGGAAGGGAGGCTTCTTCTATCTTTCCACTTCACCATCCCTAGCACGAGGCTTCTGTCCTTAAGGTGGCCTGGTGTGACTGCTGGAGTCTGGCCAGTGAGTCTGTGGTCTGCGGAATCGGGGTGTAGGAAGGGGCACAAAAGTATAGTCCAGCTCTGTGTCTCTGGTAAGGAATTTTCCTGAAGTCCTGCAACTTTTGCTTACCTCTTGTTGCCCCCCTCTGGGTGCAAAGGAGGTTGAGGGATGTAGTCTTCCCCTAGAAGAAAGGCAAGAATGGCTACTGGGTGGGCAGTTAGCACCCAGTAGGTCCATTTCCTGCCTGCGGTACCCTGGGCCACAGCAGCCAGCTTCTCTTCATTGGCCTTAAAGCCTCTCTCCTACCCTGAGTGGCCAGAATCGGAGCAGTACCTTTCTCTGGATGGTTCACCAGAGGGTGGATTTTGAAATGGCTGAAGGACCTTCAGTCCCCAGCAATAAAAATAATGGTAGCTCATTTTTATTGAACACTTACTACATGATAGATTCTATTCTAAACATTTGTCATGGAGTAATTTCCTTAATCCTCACAATATCCCTATTATTATCCTTGTTTTAGATATTTCCTTGTTTTAGGAAACTGAGGCCCAGACAGGTTAAGAAACCATAGACGTTTTTGCTGTTGATTATGTTTTTATTCTTCCCTTTCAATATGTTATGAACAAGAGGATTAAAATATAAAGCCTGACCTATTTTGGCTGATTGACCATTGTCCTGTCTTTCATCTGACCAGCTGGGAACTGGAAAGTGCTTTGTGGAAAAGCACCCAGCATTCAAACCCACACTGACAAGCTATTTTTATGGGAGTGCAGGAAGGGGCTTAACTGTTGGCACATCCAGCACATGCCTGGTGACGGTGAAAATATCCACAAATTATGCAGGATTTCCTCAGCCACTGAGCTTCGGGCCAGCAGACCATGATGCGGGTGTTTCCGTGTAGTGAGCTTGGCCATTAAAGTCGGTCTCCCTGATCTCTTAGAAGTCTGTAGAGGGAAAGAAGGCTGTTCCCAAGTCAGGTCCTCTGAGAATTCATTTAGGTGCCTAGTCATCAGTAGATGCCTATGATCAGCCAGGCTTGGTGAAAATCTTTCCCAAAAATTACCAAAAGTTTATTTCTGAGTTGAGTCTTTTTGGGACACCTTCAAGTCCATGTTAGTGGCTGTTTGCAAGCTCTCTAGGCTGCTGGAGCTTGGCTGTAGCAAGTGTCCAGTTAGGAACGCACTCAACTGCGAGTACATTCAGACTTCAGTTCTTGGCCTGACAACCCTTTCATGCTGATACCTGTACATTACTGTATTTCTAATGGGAAAAAATGATTTGGTTTTCAAACAAATCACTTCTAGAACACCTTTCTAGAATGAATTAAGTTCAACAACTGAGGTCCACTGAATAAGAACACACAAGTGGCGATGTCACTTCAACACCTCGGAGGTTGTATGAATCACGTAACACCTGGAGAGAGAGGATGTGGCTCAGTGGCTTGGCAAAGTCAACGCCAGCGCTGCTGGGACTCTCTGGCCCCTTGGGGCCACAAGACGGCTGCTGCACCCACCTTCCCCAGGAGGCTAGGGCACCTCGAGAGTTCAGCCCTTCTGTTCTGTCACAGTAGTGTTCTGGGGACAAGAGACACCCTGTCAAATCTAGGTATCACATTTACATTCCATGCTGCAAAAAAGGCAGACTAGAGAAGGGACATAGGACTGTGTGGATGAGTCTGACCCTTTTTGTGAGGAGAGCAAACAGTTTCTGAGAACCCCTGAGTTACCTATCCCAATGTGAAAATATGCTCCTGTGTTATATTTTGGACACAATGGTATTTTTTTTGTATTTGGGTTTTGATCCATCTGAAATTGATGTCTGAAAGAGGAGGAATCACACAGGTTCCAAGGCTGATGCTCCTTTTAACTGATGTGTTTGGCATTGTTGGTGGTCCTGGAGACAGACCCACTGGGGCTGTGCCCCTGGGTCTCCTGGCTGTGCCCCCTCCTTGTGGAGTGATAGTGGGTAGGTTACCTCTCTGTGCCTGTGTTCTTGTCTGGTAAAAGTAGGGCTGCTAGTAAACCCTGCTTCACAGGGTTGGTGTGAGGGTTACATGGAGAATCAAAGCAAAAACTTCGTGCTTCAAGTCAGAATGAGAATTTATCTGCAAAGCCACATGGGTCTAGGAACTGGGCAAGGAACCCCAGAGCCCAGTCACTGGGGGCAGTGAAGCGAGTCACACAGGTTATTCATTCTTTTTCTTCACAAGAAATTGCCAGCTGTTTTCTCAAAACATCCGTTTTGTGGTGTGTTCCCACCCGCAGTGACAGAATTCCTGTTATGCCACAGCTTCAGCACGTTCGGTGCTGTCAGGCTGACACGCTAACCAATTTGCTGTGCATGAAATGGCCACACTTCGTTGCTTTCCCCAAGCAGGTTCTTCGCAGTGGTTTCTGTTGAGCCAGGCTGCCATGGAGTTACTTGGGCTGGGCTGGAAGTATGGCAGGTAGTCCCCTGGCACTATGGAGTGAAGCCCTTAGAGCCCTGTACCATGATGCTTATCTCGGGTGGGAGAGGAGAGGGACAGGAGATGAGAATGTGAGACCCTCATAGTCAGTCACCCAGCCTTAGTCATATTGTGGACTGAATCAGTCAATGAAATAACCAGGACTAAATCGCTGGCATGTTATTAATAGAATATAGGTCATAAAATAAAGCATGATTAATTGCAAGTTGATCTCAGCAGCTGCTGTATGTATGGTGGTCAAGGACCTAGATTTTCCCAAGGCAAAGGTCCTTTCTTCACGTGGCAGCTTTTCCTTGTTGGCGTGTAGGTAGAGACAGTTGAATGAACAAATATTTTCCTGGGTCACTATTTCAGAGACAGGATGCGGGTGGACAGAGCAGGACTCTTCTCTAAGTGAAGGATGATCGAACCATTTCATTGGTGGGCTAAGACCCTGATATCTCAATGTGAGGCTCTGGTAGCCTAGCAAGAGAATGCAGCTTATGGCAGAAGGCCCTGGTGGGCTTGGTTTTACCTCACCTCCCATCTCAATTCCTACATCAGCTGCTTACACAACCAGCTGCGTGGAGGAGAGACGTGGCTGCTCCCATCAGCACCTGGTCAGGAGAGGGTACATGTGACCAGGCCCTTTTAGGGGTTGGGTAAACAGTGTCCAGGCTATGTGTCATGCTTCAGGACAGAAAGCAGAAGAGAGCCTGCTGCCATCTCTGGACACAAGGAAAGCTGGTAGTCCTGGTTTCAGCCTTTGGTGCTAATAACAAGCCCCTGGGAAAAGCAGGTGCCAGCAAGAGCCATGATCTCTGACTGGTCAGATTAGCCACATCCTTTTTCCTTGGTCTTTGTGAGGACCGAGTAAAAGGGAGTAAAGAGATATGAGTGGAGGAGCCTTTCTGTATGAGCTGAAATGGAAATAGAAGGGAAGATTAGAAATGTCAGGCCAGAAGCACAGGAACAGAAAAGCCCAGGTGCCTGGCTGCCTGAGGGGCAGGAGGGGCAGGTGAGCGGCACCCCAGCTGACCACTGCAGAAGAATCTCACGCAGAGCTATGGCGATAATGCCTGCTTCATAGGCTCCTGTGAAGATCAAAACCTCACGGTATTTTCACGTTCCCCGCCTCAGTTTCCCCACCCCAGGTCCCCAACCACGGATAGAATGTAAGTTTTTGATCCATGTGGTTGGTTGAATCCACAGATGCAAAGGGCTGACTGTAGTAGAGTCACAAGTTATACACAGATTTTTTACTGTGTTCAAGGGCCAGCTGTACTTTGAAATATGATACGAGAGATTGGTTTTCAGTATGTTGATTGTGGAGTGATGGAACAAGGTCAGGCACTTCCCTGAAAGCCTGTTTTATAAAACAGAACAAAGTGGGGCTGCTGTACGTCAATGGGGGTGTGGAGGCCTGAAGCTTCACCTGCTGCTCCCCTGACCCTCTGCAGTCTTCCCTGAGGTCTGTACTCAGAGTTCAAGGTGGAACCTCCTGGGGCTGTAGGGAGGCCTGGCTTTGCCCTCATTGGCCCCAGACAACTCACTGAAGCATTCTGAACCACAATTTCTACTAAATGGACAGGTCAGACTAGATCAAAGTATTCTTCACCCGGTTCCTGTAACGGGTTTTGACATCCTTGAGATGTGCAGTACTTTGTGTGTTTCTGTTTTGTTTTGTTTTCAGGAGAGACTTGATATAGTTTTGTTTTGTCAGCTTCTTAGAAGGATCATGTTCAACCAAACATTAAGGAACACTATATGATTTTTGAGGTCTTTTCCAGTTCTATCAGTTATTTCTGTTGTACGTGATAGAATCTCCCCAATTTAAACTGGCTTACACTGCAAAGGGAAGTTAATAACTCTGGGACCTGAAAAATCCCAGAGCTGGCATGACTGGAGTCGGCATTCAGGTTCTCTTGTCAAGATTCTGCCCTTCTCCACTTCTGGGCTCTGCCTCTCTCAGCCTTGACTTCATTCTCAGGTATCCCACTCCCACCTCCAGCGACCAAAGTAGCCCTCAACAGCCCCTGCCTCATGTCCCATCCCTTTTCCCCAGTAATTCCAGCAAAATTTCCAGGGCCAACTCTGATTAGCCCTACTTAGGTCATGTGTTTCTCCCAGAACCCATCACTGTGGGTGAGGGGAGGAGCCACTCAGGCTGGGAGTCAGACCAGGATACCCTCTCACCCCCAGGTTTTCTCATCTACTTGGCCCTGTCAGTGTCACATATGGGACACGTGGACCAGGGCTGTTGCTCTGGTGGCTCTGCTGGGACATCTTGGGTCCTGGACGAATTCCTGATTCCATAGCCCACCTTTGCTGCCATTTCCACAACCCCTTGGCCTCTTCCTCTCTGCCGTGGCCTCTTCCATGTATGAGGGTTACCAGACTGTTGGACATCACAGCTTCCTCCAATTGGCAGGAAGTCGATTCTCAGCTCAGAGAGACAGAGCATCACTGCACACCACTGCTGATGTGTCTTTCAAGAGCCATATGCATCACTCTAGGGAAGGGAAGGGAGAGAAATAAAAGTTACAGAAAAGCAATTTCCATTGCAGTTTAAAAGGCAGCTGTTAAAATTTTACAGCTTTATTTGCAGGGGCTTTCTGATCATCTGAGGAATTTTTTAAATGGGGAGTCTGGCAGTAAAGGAAAATGTTCTGGGTGCTTCTGGTTTCTTCCTGCCCCGCCAAGCATCTTGAAAACCAAAATTGCTAAGACTTCATAGAGCAGCTTAGGGATAGCACCTACCTGAGAGGCTATTTCTGAGTTTTTTAAAAATATGTGTTTTTCTGTGTTTGCCATTTCTTTGTATAATAATTGTTTTTGTTTTTGTTTTTAATTTTACTTTGTGCTTTCCTAAGTAGCTTGGTAATGAGCTATGGGAATCATCAAGAACTATAGTTGCCTCTGCCCTTCCATGTTAGTTGAGAGTCGTTTAGTTGTGTGAACAAATACAAATTCAGGTCAGCCTGCTTACGTATAAAAGGAAATGTATTTCCCTGGCTGGTGTAGCTCCGTGGATTTAGCACCAGCCTGGGAACCAAAGGGTTGTGGTCCAGGTCTACAATAGGGGGCATGCAAGAGGCAGCCACACATTGATGTTTCTCTCCTTCACTTCCCCTCTCTCTATAAATAAATAAATAAATAAAATCTTTTTTAGAAAAGGAAATGTATGGATTCACAGTCAGTGACAATGTACAATACATATAATGGCTTCAGGCATGGCTGGATCCAGTGCCTCTCCTAAGGTTACCAGGACCCTGTTTCCTTCCACCTCTCAGCTCTGCATTTTTCTGTGTTGATTTTAATCTCAGGTAAGCTCTTAGGCAGCTCCACATGTATATACAACCATCTTAGCAGCCCCAAGGGAAATAATCTCTTTCCTGTAGTCCCAGCACAGGTCCTGAGGCTGGTGTTCATTGGCCAGGGGCAAGGGATGGAGGGTACAGTGGCTTTATTAGTTAGGCCTGGATCATATGACCATTCCTCCCTTCCCAGTAACCCATGGGCAGGGTCATTCCCACAGGATTTCCGTGGGTTGAGTGGGAAAGGCATGGCTCAGGGGGCTGACCCAGAAAGGCAAATGATGTGTGAGCCTGAACAGCCAATGCACAGGACCCTTTCCCATACCAGGTTCACAAGGATCTGAGTCTGCCCTCACCCCCAAATTGTCATCTTCCCTGGGAACACACTTCACCTTGTCCCTGTCTCAGGTCTAGCTTAGGGGTTCGTAATCTTAGGACTGTGAACCCTTGAAGGGTTCGTGGATGGAGTTTAGAGGATTGCAAAGTTGGCTAGGGGGAAAATTACATCTTTATTTTCTCTAACATCTAACTGAAGTTTACCATTTTCTCTCCTTCTGAATGAAGACCACAGGCCACAATTGTATTAGCTACACCTGAGACTGTCACCGATAGAAATCAAATATTTCCATATCACATTGTAGTTGTTGCAGCTATTTCCAAATTATTATAGTTATTGGAGCCACAACTGAGATTTCATAATTTAAAGCATTCATAAAGAATCGCATGTGTTACTGTATCTCAAATTTGGTTGTGTTTTTTATATATATATATAGATAGATAGATATCTAAATATAATTGGTTTTCTTTGTTATCTTCGTGTATTGTATTTTATACATTTTAAACACATTATTCTGAGAAGAAATTCACGCCCTTCCTTACCAGGCTGCCAGCCTAGCATGAGAAATGTTAGCAACCCTTTTGGCTTCTCCAGGAGTCCCTTCAAAATTACTGAAGCTGTTCTGATTCCTGGACCCTGGAAAGTTGGCTTGTTAGGTTTCCTTCCTGGGGGAGGTGGCTGGCATTTGAGCTCAGCCTTGGCGTATGGGCAGCGTTTGGATATAGTGGTATTGGACAAGAGGGGCAAGGAGGCATTGCCAGCCTGTGGTTAGCCCTCCCTTCGTTGACTGCCGTCTGGCCAAATGGTCAAGAGTGGCTCTGGTGACAGGCTGCCCGGTTTCATCCCAGCTATATGGTGTACGTTCGGCCAGCTGGATGCCTCAGCTAGTGGGTTCCTTACCCACTCCATGTCCTCATCTATAGCATGGACATAATAATAGTATCTATTTCTTAGAGAGTGAAATGAGTCGGCACATGTCTGTTAGGACGGAGCCTGGCCATACAGAGTGACAATTATTATTTAGTGGCCATCTGTATAGGAAGGTGCTAGATTTTCCTCTTAGATCTCATCTCCCTGACATGGTAAATTCCAGGCCTAAGCTGAAATGGGATAGTGATCAGTATAGACAGTGGTTTCTCAGCCTGAATACATTTATTCGTTCATGAAATATCCATTCAAATATGAAAAACTATACTAAATATTTTAAAGCATAAATTAGTAATATAAAGTTTCCACGAAATCCATTTGAACAACCATTAATACTCAAAAGCATAAATTAATATAAAGTTACAGGTCAGGACAAGTGCTATTTCTCTGCCACTCCTCACAAGTGTCTGAAAGAGATGTCCTCATACTGGCCTACCACCTGCCCCTGTTACCTCCCTGTTCCCATCTCCCACCACTCATTCCCTTGCACCAAGCACCTGGGCCTCTTGCGGATCCTCAAATGTTCTGTGTACAAACTCCTGCCTTAGGTCTTTTGCACTGGCCATTCCGGTGACCTAGAAGTTCTTTCTTGGATAGTCACATAGTTTGTAGTCCCCTGTGTCCAGGTGTCTGTCCTCTCCTCAGGCCTTCTCCGACCACTCTGTGAAGTAGCAGCCCCATCACTCTCCTCACCCTGCTCCCTGACTTCGTATCGTGTTCATTGTCTTCGTCCCCTGCTGGCATGTCTGCTCTCTGAGGACAGTAACTTTGTCTCAGTCACTGGTGTTCCCTGGGTGCCTGGCGTGGGGCAGGTGTCCAATAAATATTTGTTAAGGGAGTGGATTAGTGAATAATAGATGGGCACTGCAGCCAAAGACATAACCCTGTTTTTCCCCTCCCTGTAGATGCACAGCCTGTGACATCAGCTCTCCTGGGACCCTCAAGGGACACTAGCGTCCAGAAGATACTGAGGGTGAGTACAGTATGGCTGCTTGTTTGCTCAGATTTTACAGCTGGCACACTTAAGCTTCTTTATTATTAAAGAAAATTATTTGAAAGAGTGTCAAGGAAAAGATGGAAGTCTCCTACACTGCTTCTCTGTACCTACAAGTGTTATATCTCTCAGAGGTAATGATGTCAGAAGTCAGGGGGGTATCCCGCCAGACCTCCTCCTGTTCACAAACATTTCCACTTACATGCACACACTTACTATTTTAGTTTGCTTGACAAGGAAAATGGCCACGCTGCACAACTGCCTCTGCAGCAGTTTCCCGCTGTCTCCAGCAATAGTGTGCCTTGGAAGTCTTTGTTCATAGCATACATCAGTATGTCTCAGTCTTTTCTCTTTTTTTAACTTTTTAATTTCATTTTTTCTTAATTCATATAGAAAGTAAACTTCACTCTGTGGCACACAGTTTGTGTGACTGGCACCACCGTCATGGTGGAGAGTGGCCCCGTCACCCCCTGTGCAGATGCACTGCTCTCCGTAGGCCAAAGTGTGGTGTAGGTGTTCACACACAGTTAAAATATGTAAATATTGCAAATACCTGTAATATAAAAAGTTTGACTATGTTATGTGTAGGTTTCTGGGGCATTTGTTAGTGAACACCCTCTTTTGTTTCTTCGGGATAAAGTCTAAGTAGGCAAGTGGCTTCGGAGTGTGTGAATTTCCCATTGGGGTGTGCCTAAGTGGGGCACCAGCCTTCACTGGCAGGATGCGATGAGGGTGCTTAGGAGGTGTCATCTGATCCTCAAAGCACCGAGAGACCCTAACAGCGTGGAAAGTGGGAGGGTGGGACATTCTGGCATCCAGACTGTGGGTGGTGGGCAATGATGTGAGCTCAGTTGCAGAGATTGGCCGCTTGAGCTTTGGGAACTGGGTGAACCTACATGGTCCCTTCTCTCTTGGCTCTTCCTTGGGCACCATCACACTCCTTCCTCCTGGCCTGAGGCTCTGCCTGGATTCCAGGAGCTTGTTTGTGGGACAGTCTCAAGGGGCCGGATTTTCATCAAAGGATGCATTTCATCACAATTCTTCAATAACTTTTTTATTCTGAAGGAATTTTAGATTTACAGAAGAGATTTACAGATTAAAACTAGTACTGAGAGTTCACAAACATATAACCATCACCCAGTTTCCCCTAATATTCCCATTTTATATAAGTTCAGTGCAAGTATCAAAAGCGGGAAATTAACACTGGTCCAGTAGTATGAACTACATGACAGATTTCAGTCAAGCTTCACTCGTGTTTCCACTGATGTCCTTTTTCTGTCCTGAGACCTTATCCAGGGTCCCATACGGCATCTAGTTGCCGTGCCTCCTTAATCGCCTCCCCTCTGTAAACAGTTCCTCGCAAGCTAGAAATATTAACCATTTACAAACAACAGAGTATTTCTGGAAGAGGATTTCAGTTTGGGTTTGTCTCATGTTTTCTCATGACTAGATGGAGGCTGTGCATTATTTGGCAGAACACCACGTGGTCATATGCCCTCTTCAGGGCACAAACCAGGGGGTCTGTGGTGTCCGTGGTGTTCCCACCTGTGCTGTAAACCTGCATCACTTGTTAAGGTGCTGCTACTGGGTTTCCCCACCGTAAAGTAACTGTTTTTCGCTTTGTAATTGATAGGTATCTTGGGGGAGGTACTTTGAGACAATGCTTATTCCTCTTCACTCCCACTAATTTTGACACAGAGGTGAATCTTGCATGCAACAGTTATTATCATGGTATTTCCCTAATGGTGATTTTTGTGTGTTCCTCATTCCTTCTGTATTTATTAATTGTCCGCATAATTAATTCTGAAAGGAAGACCTGTTCCTTCTCATTTATTTCAGCTTTTGGTTATTAACATATTTCTGCATGGCTTCAGAGATGCTCGTTATATTCTAGCACATTCCTGGTTAATGTGGTGAAAAGTCCCAAGTTCTGAGTTGAATTTCTAGTATCACCTCTCTAGCTTCAGGAAAACCAGCATTTTTTCCACATGGTAAACCTTAGGGAACTGGAAAGCAGGAACTAGGGTTTCATTTGGTCATGCATTTGCTTCAAAACAAATGAATACAGGATCAGTTGTTTGGGAACAAGTAGCTATAGAGATGAGTAAAGCGGGAAGGGGACTGACTGGGAGTCACCAGGGGTGACTTCAGACAAGCTGATCTGGAAAGGTCTCTCTGAGGAGGCCCTGCGTGGAGGGAGTAAGGCAAGCTAACCTTCCACCTCCCAGTGGGAGATATAAATGAATTCTCTTGTTCCGAGTCAGGGTTTTGGGATTTATAGCAAACAGAGAAATGTGTCCCCTGTCTGAGGGGCAGCTCCTGCTTACCTGTAGCTCATTTGCTGCCCTGTGGAAATGCCAAGTATTGCCAGATCTTTTGATATTTTTCTCCAATAAAAGACAGAAATAAGGTATTCTTGCTAGTCCGTCAAACCCGAATTATGTCAGATAATTTTTAATGGTATGTGGATGAATATATTTTGTTTGTTTTCATTGTATTTATTTATTGAGTTACCTTTGTAGCAAAGGATTTTTATTTTGCATTTTGGTGGGAATGCAGATTCCCTTAAAATATATGTACATATATGTAATTGTAAAAGTGAGTTGATTTAAAGAAAATATTGAGTAAATAGTTGTTCAGATGGGATATAGATGCAGCTGAAAAGGAAGGGCGGAACAGAGTGACTGAGCTTTGGTGCACACTGTTCTGGCTCGGCCTTTCACTCTTTCTCCTCAAGATCTGGGGTTCTTTACTGGAAACCTGAACTGAGTTTGGCAAACGAACCATGGACATGCACCCTAAGCCATTTGTGTCATGGTGGGTGCATCAGCCAGGCGTGCTTTCAGCTGCAAGAACAGATAACCCAGCTCACAGAATCTTAAAAAATGAGGATTGATTTCCTTCCCATCACAATAAACCTAGAGGTAACGTGGCTGCTATTAGTCAGGAGGCTGAGTGATGTTGAGGCTGGAATCTCCGATTCTCCTGACCTTCCTCTCATGATTCTATGGTTACTGCTACAGTTCCAGCCAGAACAAAGAAGGGGAGACTTAACTCCAGTGACACGTGTTTTTCAGTTCTGGACTGCTTAAGCACTCCCAGAATCCCCCCAGAAGATCCCACTTACATCTCATTGGCCAGAAATGGGTCACATGGCCTTCCCTGGCTCCAAGGACAGTGGGAAATTTCAGCTTCTCCTGAGGAGGAAGTCAGAGAAAAGGGGAATTGAGAGTGTCAGTTAGGTTGGCAGCCAGCAGCATCTGGCTCCACAGGGAAAGAAAATCAGTATTAATTAGCATTAGTGGGTGCTGACTGTGCTAAGCCCAGCCGTAAGCCCTTTACATGCAGGATCTCATTCTGTCCTTACACCCAGGCTATGACATCAGCACTGTGATCTCCCCATAGGAGTGACTTGGAAACTGAGGCACAGAGTGGTGGAGCCACTTGCCAAGTAGAGAAGCCAGGTGGGAACCTTTGCAGTGGGTCTTCACAGCCCTGACTCTTGGCCACTACACTTCATTGGCTCATCAGAGGTCCTGGGCACCCAGATGACTACCTAGCTGGCCTCAGCTTAAATTCTTCCATCAAGGGAAGAGGAGGGCAGTGTATTTTGCTTTGGGGAAATTTTGATTATTAAAAACTTTTCTTATGAATTACATCTGCTCTGTGTAACTACCTCTCACTGGTTCTGGTTTGGTCCTGGTGAGCAGCACCCGCACTTGTCTTCCTGGCAACCCTTTGGGGCTTGCAAGTAGCTAAGAAGACTTCTCTTGACCTCCCTTTCTTGAACAAATTATCCCTGTGCTTTTCATTATTCTTCCCAGAATGAGGCTTCCTGCCTTGGGGTTCTTTCTTTCTCAGGGCTCTGCTGGTTGACTCAACACATTTAATATGCACCTCCTCTGTGCCCGTCCCTGTAGTGCTGAGGTGTAGGTGAGATAGCTTCATGCCTGGTGGGTCCTGCACTCATTGTACTTTTCATTCAGTGAGGGAGGTGGGCCCTCAATGAAAGCCCAGCGTGGTCAGGGCTGTATGCGGGGAGCCGGGGGACAGTGGGAGCCCAGAGGAGGTGCCCAGCCCTGCCTGAGGATCAGGGATGGCTCCTGCAAGCATCGTTAGGCTTTAGAAGAAGAATACAGATGCATCAAGTGACAGCTTTTCATTTATGAACCTCCACTTCTCCCTTCCTCTGTAAAATGAAGGATTTGGGCTTAGGTTTCCATCCATCCATTCACCCATCCATTCACCAAACACTGAATGGGCATATCCCATTTTTTGACTTACAGGGATATCCTCCTGGAAAGGTGGTGCCCTGAGAGCTTCTGTTCCTCCTAAGGTTTTCTGGAGAATGAGAAGGTGATTATGAGTTTCAGGTACTTAGAGTAGTGCCTGGCACAGAATCGTCACATCATAGAGGAGATGGTGGCAATACCAGTGACTTACATTCATTAGCCCCTACTACATGTCAGAGCTAAGGCAGCTTAGTCACCAGCCCATAAGATAATAAACTTTTAGTTGCTGTTGTGGTTGTTTATCCCCCAAGCTTGCATGGTGCCTGGATATGGCAGAACTGGGCTTTGGGAACAGGGCTTGTACAGTTGAGGCCTGGGCCAGAAATTTTGCAGGAGAAGACTGGAGTTTCTTTGATCTATTTAGAAACCCACAGCTGCCGTCCTCCCAGTCCCCTTTCCATCTAGTCCTCGGGCCTCTTGGCACTGGCCACTAGCACATGGACTGCCCTTGACCTCTGTGGCAGAATGCATAGATGCTCTGCTCAGCCCATCAGTTGAGTCCCAAATTCGACTTGACAGTATGATTTATTCTTTGGGATGGAACTGGGAGGGCAGAGCCCCAGTGGGTGATTCCGCAGAAAGGCTGTCAGCACGAATTAGTCTAGGCCCTTCATGCACCCTTGCTATTTCAGCTTCCTCTAGCTAATAGAGCTTTCCAGGGTGTTAGGGCTTCTGAGCTGCCTCCTCCCATCCCCAGGGGCTGATGAGACTTAGCCATGATCCCTTAAGGAGCTGTGTTTTATGGGGACCTCTGAGGCAAGCTCTGTCTGCAGGGAGCCAGGGCTCTGCTTCCTTTCATCTGCTGCATCAGGAAGTGAAAGTGGTGATTCGCCTGACTTAATGATGGTTGGTTTGACTTAACGGTTTTTCAATTCAACAGTGGTACAAAAGCAATACACATTCAGTAGAGACAATACTCCAAATTTTGAATTGTGATCTTTTCCGGGGCTGGCAATAGATGGTAAGATGCTCTTGCGATACTGAGCAGTGGCAGGGTGGTGATTTTGCCCAGTGATAGGCTAATGTAAGTGTAGGCGAGGCTGAGCTATGGTGTTTGGTAGATTAGGTGTAATAATGCATTTTTTACTTAAATCCAGCATAAGTCAAAAATACTGTTATTGGGGCGTGACCCGTCATAAGTTGAGCAGCATCTGTAGTTGTTCTGTCTGCCCCCCTCATCCTTTCACTGAGCTTCAGTAACAGCAGCTGGAAGCCACTGCCTTGCTCCTCACCTCCCAGTCTGCAATCACAATTCCTCCCGCTGCCTTCATTTATTCCCAGGACTGGCAGGGATGAGCAGGATTCTACTGTGGTAACAAATTAGTCCTGAAATCCTTGAGGTCGGAACACAACAAATGTCAATTTCTTACTCACAACATAAGGCAGATCAGGGTGGGGCTTCACCTTGTACATCAGGGACCCAGGCTAACAGGCTCCCTGTCTTAAAGCCTCATGACCAGATCATACAGCCTCCAGGGTCACGACGGCAAGACAGGGGACCTAGAAGGTCATACAGCAGAAATTAGTGACACAGTTTACTTCTGCTCACCCCTGGAACTAGTTGCATGGCCCTACCAACCTGCAAGGGACTGAAAATGTGCAGGACACGTGGGTATTCAATGAGCAGTAAACATCCTGACCTCAAGAGACAGATGTGGTTTTTATTAGCCACCTACTGTGCATCAGGTCTTCGAAGGGCTTTGGAAATACAAAGGGTTTCCTGCCTTCCTGGAGCTCATAGTTCAGTGGAGGAAATAGAATCTAAGTAACAGAATCAGCTCTGTACTTACATCTGTGCTAAGTGCCGTGATGGAGGAGCTGTGAGAGCGTATCCAAGGAGGGCCTGGCATGTTTGAATTGGCCGGGAGATGACTGTCATGAGGATGGCCATTTGAGAGGAGGCCTGAAGGATGAGTAGGCCTTCCCAAGAGAGGGAACTGCACCAGCGGAACAGATCGTGAAGCGTCTGCTTGGCTGTGGGGTGGAGTTTGGTATTTGTAAGAATTAAATGAGCTCAGGTTTGTTTTTGGGGTTTTTTTTTGGGGGGGGGGGTTGTGGGATGGGTTTGTTGTTTTGTTTTGTTTTGTTTTTTTCAGGGAGAGGGGAAGAGAGGGAGAGAAACATCAATGTGTGAAGGGAAACATTGGTTGCCTCCCCCACACCCCTGACTGGGGACCTGGCCCATACCCCAGGCATGTGCCCTGATGGGAACTCAAAATAGTGACCTTTTGGATCACGGGCTGGCACTCCATCCACTGAGCCACACCAGCCAGGGCAAGCTCAATCATTCTTTCAATGACTGCTGAGGTTCTGCTCTTTGGCAAGCAGTGTTTCAGGTTCTAGGGACGGAACAGTGAACCAGACAGACAAATACTCCTGCTCATGGAATTGGTATTCTAGAAGAGGGAGACAGACAACAAGAAAAACAAATAATTAAAGCCATTTTACTTGGTGAAAAAACTTGTGACCATTAAATAGGGTAATTTAACAGAGAGCATATAGTTTAGGTGCTTTGGACTTACATGTAACTGAAAACCCCATTTGTGTTGGCTTAAACCATCAGGATATGGATGGGCTGCCAACTCCAAGTCCAGGGGTCCTTCAGGCCTCTTTCTAGGCTGATGACATGACAGCTCAACAATGGCATCAAGGACCCAGATTTATTCTGCTCACAGCTCGGCCGTTTGTGATGCTGCCTTCAGGTTAAGGCAGCTCCCTTCCATGGTCATAAGGTCGCAGTTAGGGACACTACAGGAAGTCTTAGGTGGGAATGGAGCATTTTTCAAACTTTGTATGCCTGAAGGATCTCTGCTAGCCCACTTTTGTGGGCAGTGAATTGTAGGTCCAGTGAGAAAGCAGGGAGGAGGCAGCTGCCATCGCCCAGATGTGAGGCGATGGAGGACAGGACCCTGGCAGGGTAGTGGGGGTGAAGAGGTGCAGCTTAGAAGGCGGACTGGACAGGGCTTGCTAACAGCTCGGCTGCTCGAAAGAGGAATGCCCAGCCACGGATGTCCCCCATGTGCTTGTCTTCTGCTTGTAGGAGTCGTGGCACACATTTGCATTTTACATGCTCAGAGAAATCTTGCAGGAAAGAAGCCTGCTCCTTTGACTGTGAAACCTTTTTATTTTCTAAAAGACACTTACTAACATGGTCTGCAGAAAGGTTTGAAAAATTTTGCTTTGATAACTATTCTCATTGTTGCTGCACATTAGAGGCACATGGGAGCTTTAAGAAACTCCCGGGCCTGGGCCCTACCTCAGGCCAAGTCGGTGGACTCGTGGAGGGTAGGACCGCATGGTGTTATTCTAAAGCTCCCCAGGTGCTTCCAGGGTGTGGCTGAGGATGAGGACTACCACTTTATCGAGTTCTTGGGTGGGTTTCATGTTATAAAGCTGTATTATTTGCTTCCATGTCTGTTTATCTAAGTCACATTTGCTTATTGTTTACAAGAAGAAATCAAAGGACTCAGAATCCTCCAAGATAATCACTTTTGCAAGCTAATGTGTACCTTTCAGCTTTTTTTAATACTTGTACTTAAAAAATACCATGCATCCCTAAGTAAGGTGATTCCCCACCCTTCCAAAGAGATTTTTTAAAAATTGGGGCCCCATTTGGAATATTTAGCACTTGCCTTTGAGTCAGTCAGATTACTCATTCCATTATGAAAAATAAATGACAATCCAGGAAAATTCAGTTTCATCTCACACAGTGGCATTTTTCTTCAAGACCATTTCCAGTATGGCCTTACACACTCTTTTTTCAGGTTTCAGAATTCCAGTTTAAATGCCCCTCTGTATACAGTGAAACTTCCATCAGGTATTTTGTTTAAATTGAATGAATGTTGCTTATAGTTATTGTTCCTATCTTGCTTTCTAAAGGAATCTGTAAAGAGCCTGCTTAAGTGAACACTTGGAATTGCGAGGTCAGTTCTTCGGGAGTGGTTCCTGGGTCTGTTACGATGCATGCCTTCTCTTGCATCGTTGCCAAACCAGCATTGTTTAAGTCTTCAGAAGCTAATGTCTTTCCTAAAGAGTACTTTGTTCAAAATAAAATAGTATGAAAACTCTGAAAGACAACTACTATTCTAAGGATCATGTTGGGGCAGAAATCCTGCTTTATATTCGGGTAGGTCTTGCATTCAAAATAAATAAATTAGATTAAGGACACACAATTAACTCAGTGATGTTTGACCTTCCTGCCAGGAGCAATAACTAGTTGGGGAGAATGAGTTCTCAGACTTTCCCAGCTTAATTTCATTCATTCGTTCACTCAAGTGATTAATTTCCTGTCAGCTGCCCTAAGAACCAGTACAGAGGACAGTAGTAAAGTGCCTTATGTTGGTATCCCCACCCGCTCCTACCTACTGGGCCTCAGTTTCCCCATCTATAAAATAGAACGGTTGTGGGTATCCAGGGAGATTCGGGGATTTGGTAGAGATCCACAGTCCCAGGAGGAACGTGCTCCAAATGGACAGATTATCTTCGCTGCAGAAATACTCATGTGCCGAATACTCCTCCAGACCTTACCAGGGCACAAGCTCTGTATTGCCTTCCTAAAATCCTAATTATCCAGAACTCTGAGACACATCTGGCCTAATAGATTGGAAAGAGTTTATGCAGCTGCATGTATAAAGTATTCAGCGTAGTGCCTGGCACATAATAAATGCTGTGTAAATGTTAATTACTGTTGTTGTTATTTAAAGTACCTCATCATCCTTAATCATCATCATGGCAATGCATATGGTAACCACATTGAGATACCACTATACACCCATCTCATGGCTAAAGTAAAAGAACACAGGAGGAGATGAGGTCAGAGAATGACATGTGAAGCCTTGTAGGGACTGAGGCTTTTTCTCAAATGTGCAGTTGGGAGGGTTCTGAGCAGAGGAGGAAGGTGACCTGACTCACATTAACAGAGGCCCTCTGGCTGTGCGTGGAAGCCAGGGTGGGAGCCAGGAAATCAGGGAGGAAGCTCCTGCTATGTCCTCAGCGGAGGCAGAAGATCAGGGTGGGGAGGGGGGCGGTGCCAGGGCGGTGAGTGGATCTTAATCATATTTTGAAAGTGGAGTTGGCAGTAAGGGTGAATGGGCTGGGTGTCAGTGTGACAGAGAGAGAGAGAGAGAGAGAGAGAGTGAGAGAGAGAGAGAGAGAGAGAGAGAGGTAGAGGATAGCACCACAGGTTTGACCTGAACACCAGGTGAATAGCGAAGGCATTTAGTTGAGCACCAGGAAAAAGGTTTGCAAGGAGGTGAAGATACTGTGAAGAATCAAGAATACAGCCATGTGAACAATTCAAGTCTGGAGTTCAGAAAAGAGGTCCAGGCTGGAGAAGGAAATGTAAGAGTCCTCAGGAAAGTGAGGGATATTTACAGCCAGCGGCCAGATGATACCACCAAGGGGGAGGGTGTAGACAGGGAAGAGAAAAGCTGTCCAGAGAGATGGTCAGGAACCAGCGAAGGGGGCCCTGTGGGGGTGCTGGGAGGAAGGAGGAGACCAAGAGAGCATGGAGCCTTGAGGCCCACTGAAGGAGGAGGAGATAAGGGCCCAGAGGTGACACCAGGTCAGTGGATGTGAGGGACAGACAGCTGATGGGATCGGGTTCAAAAGCAATGAGGCTTTTTTTATTTTTTATAGCAGTTTTAGGTTTATAGAAAATCATAAAGTACAGAGTTCCACAAACTCCCTTTGTCCCTACCACCCAGTTTCTCTGTTACTTCCATCTTGTATTAATGTGGTACATTTGTTACAGCTGATGAACCAATATTGAAACATCATTAGTAACTGAGGCCCATGCTTTCCTTTAGGGTTCACTCTGTGTTCCACATGGGTGTGGATTCTGGCAAATGTGTGACATGCATTAATTACAGTGTCATACGGAGTAGTGTCCCAACCCTAAGGATCCTTAGTGCTCCACCTGGTCCTCCCTCCCTGCTCCCCTCTCCTGACAACTGCTGTCTTTTTCCTGAACAGAGACAGGGCCTTGTGTCCATGTTCCCAGCAGATGTGAGCTGTGTTACACGACATTCTCACATATTTTGCTTGTTTCTGTGTCTCTAGTGCTCAATCCTCGCCTGAAACACAGGAACACAATAAAGATATGTAAAGTTAATGTCTTCTTGGAGTGGGAAGGGATTAGGACCTGGAGGGGCCCTTGGGATCAGAGGCTGTCACCCTGGAGTGTGGCAAAAGTATGTTCTGTGAACCTGGGCTTCTGTTCCCAGCGGGCTTCTCCCTCCTTGCTTCATGAGTACTGGGGATAATTGGAACTGTCACCCAGAGTCTGGGTGCCCCCAAATTAACTACTTACCAAATGCCTGCAGGCAGGGCTCCCATGGCCTCCCCATCTGTGGAATGGGGTAATGACAGCATTGACCTCATAGAGCTGTTGTCAGCAGTCGGAGACAACGCTGCGAAGCCCTGTAGGTGTTTAATAAATGTGAGCTGTCGTTAAAGTGGTATCATGACCATTATTCGGACTTTATGGCGCTCACCATCCTGTGGGGGAGATAAGTATCAAATAATCATTCAGATAACCGCACAATTTAACTGGTAATTAAACTCTCAAGAGAAAGTCCAAAGTGCCTTGAGAATAACAGGGCTGGAGGTGTGGGGGTCTTACTAAAGGCAGGTGAGGTTGGGAGGGTCTGAGAAGGCTCTTCTGAAGAAGTGACCTGCAAACCTGCACTTGAATGGTAAATAGGAACTTGCCCAGAGATGTTTGGTCAGGAAGAAGAGCCTGTACAAAGGCCCTGGGGTGTTGTGGAGCAGAGGATAGTGTGCCCTGAGCAGAGTGATGGGGGAAAAGGTCAGCAGGCTGGTCATACTGGATCTGGTGAGCCCTCCTCAGTAAAGATGTGGACTTTCTTCCCAGGGTCCCTGAGCGCCATGGAAGTGTTTGAAGGAAAGCAATGGATGGTTTGTTGTTGTTGTTGTTGTTGTTGTTGTTGTTGTTGTTGTTTTAACTCCTCTTGGGCACTTTCAAGCCTTGGTGTCCTGATTTTCTTCCTCCCCTTGGACAGTTTGTACCAACTGCTACAAGCCAGGATCAGGGTCAGAGACTCCAGCCTGCCCCGTGGCACCTTGAAGTGCTGTGCTGTCATCTGACTCTCTGTCTGCAGGGTTGAAGGGAGCTTTATGGAAGGTGGAAGGAGCCCTGGTTCCACACTCCATCCCTAGGAAAGAAGCAGCTTGATGATCAATCCAGGCCACTGGGTGGCCTGCAAAACAGGTCATCACCTCACTGCCTCTTCCTTGGAAAGACGGGACATCGCTGACTCATGATTTCTTCCTCTCAGAGAAGGGACCCCAACAACCCTGCAAAGGTGGCCTCATTTCCTCCCAGGCCTGAAGCTGCCAACAGCACCCCCTCCCCACCTAGTTTCCTGTTTCTTTTGTAAGATGCCAGCAAATATGCTTCTCTCAGTTCCCTCTTCTCAGCAAGGCCCTGGAAAGAGGCGGGACAGGGTGGGGAGGGGAGTTTCCAGATTACCTCTATCTTCTTAGCACTACAAAGGAATGGCTGTTTCACGCCAAGAGCTTGGGGCTAAGGTGCTTCAGCCCCTTAGCAAGAACTCAGATGAGTCAGCCTTCCCAGCTCCAGCCTGGGAATAGGGTCAGAAACCCCGGATAGAAAGAGGCCCAGGTGCCCTGAGAAGCCCCTCTGATCCTTCACCCTGTCATCTTCTCTGCTGCAGTCGGCCCTGCAGTTGCCAGGTACATGGAGAGCTTTACCGGCCCTTCCTCTGCTGTGCCCGCAGCAGCCCAGTGCCAGAGCACGGTGGGCCCTGGCCCCAAGGAAGGGGTGCTCCCTTCCCTTCCGAGCACTTGGGTGCATTGTCGAGACACCCACAAAACTTGTTAACTGTCTTCTTAGCACTGCTAACTTAGGTGGTCAAGAAGTTCTCACAGAGACTCTTAAAACAGATGGCTTGCCATCCAGGCCTGTTACTTCCTGCTAAGTGTATTGTGGATATTGACTCAATTAGTCCTCTCAGCACCCATATGAGGTAGGTACTATCCAATTTTACATATGAGGAAACTGAGGCATGGGTAAATCATGTCACTTGTTCGAGCCGCACGGCCAGGAAGTGGCGGAGGCAGGATTTGAATCCATGCCATCTGGCTTCATAGTCACTGTGCTGTATACTCCTGTCTGCCCACCCTTTTGACCCGCACACACTCTCCTTATCACATCACCCTTTGTATTTTCTTTTTAGCACGTATCATAATCAATTTGTTGCTTTGTGTATTGCCTGTCTGTACCCTTTAGCATTGTTGGCTCCTATTTGGTAACACAAATGTATGTCTTGTTTATTGCTGTAAACCCAGCATCTACAACGGTACCTGGCACACGGGAGCTGCTCAGTGCATTTTCTGTTGAACGAATTAACCAAAGTTGCCAGTGATAAGAATGTGGAGAAACTGGGCCCCTCATACTTTGCTGGTGGGAATATCGAATGGAACAGCCTCTCTGGGGGAGCAGATTGACAGTTGCTTAAAAATTAAATATGCTACTCTAATATGACCCAGCCATGGCACTCTTGGCCATTTATCTCAGAGGAGTAAGACTTAATGTTCACATGAAAACCTGTTCATAAAAAAAAAAAAATCTAATTTTCATTAAAATTAAGACTGCAGGCTAAAAGTTTTTTTAAAAAAAAAACCTGTTCACGATTGTTCGTAGCAGCTTTATTCATTGTAGCCAAAATCAGGAAGCAGTCTAGCTGTCCTTCAGCAGATGAAGCATTAAACAAAGTGTGGTGCATCCATGGCATGGAATACTACTCACCAATAAAAGGGAATGAACTGTTGATACAGGCAGCAGTTTGAATGAACCCAAGGAAGTCAGGCTGAGTGGAAAAAGCCAATCCCAAGCAGTTACATACAGGATGATCCTTTTATATAACGTTTTTAACTGGCAAAATTATACATATGGAGAACAGATTGCTGGTTGTCAGGGGTTGGGTACAGAGGGTGACAGGCACATAGATGTGGTTATAAAGGTCACCCAAGGGATCTTTGTGGTGATGAAGTGTTCAGGTCTTGCTTGTGATTGTGGTACCCAAACTTGCACTGTAATGAAATTATATAGAATCAAAAATACACACACACAAATGAGTACAGGAAATATGAATAAATGTAGTCGGTTGTATCAATGTCAGAATCCTGGTTATGATATTATACTATAATTTTATAAAATGCTATCATTTGTCAAACTAGGTAAAATGTATATGGTATCTCTCTGTATTAAAGCTTACACGTGTATGTGAGTCTGCAGTTATCTCAATAAAAATTTTTGTTAGAAAATGTTGCCAGTGAGAAAGAGGAGGAGCCAAGGGTGACTAGGTCCAGAAAGGCCAGGAAGATGTGCAGGGCAGAGTACAGGCCTCTTGGGCCCTGGGGAGTAGTGGGAGTTTTCCTCTGGTCAGCCTCAGAAGGACTTCAGGCAGGGCTGCTTGCTTATTTATTTATTTATTTATTTATTTAAATTTTTAGTTTATTATTATTAATCTTCACCTGATGATATGTTTATTGACTTTAGAGAGAAACATCGATGTGAGAGAGAAACATCAGTTGGTCACCTCCCATATGCACTGGAGTTTGAACCTGCAACCTGGATATAGGCCCTGACCAGGGATCGAACCCACAACCTTTTGGTGTACAGGACAATGCTGCAGCCAAGGCAGGGCTGCATTTTTAAGTAACTCTGGCTGCCACACTGAGGGATTGTGGCCAGAGAATCTGGTACAAGAGAGTGAAGCAGGGGGACATGAAAGGGGAGAAAAGTGAACATGCTGGAGAGCCTCTTAGGGATGTAACAGACCAGCCTCGCAAGGAGAGGGTCAGGGGTGACTCCCAGATCCTGACTTGCCAGTCCCCGCCCCCCACCCCGCCATGTTTTGTCACACAGTTTAGAGGCCTGGAAAAGGGCTTTGTGTACAAGAAAGGCCCTGGCTCCAGCTTCATCAATCATGTGGGAAGGAATAGTTTCGTAATCATCCTTGGCCACCATGAGGCCCCAAACACACGTGTACCTCTGGGACCCCTCCCTGAGATTGGGAACAGGCATTCAGTTACATAGTGCTGTTGGCCAGCCTGTATGCCTTGTTCGGGGCGTAGGTTACATGTGACAACATGTCACAATTTATCAAAATGGGTACATTTAACTCTACATGTAAGTCTACTTCAATAATTAGATACCATAAATTCATGATGATCGTGAAATAGCTCATTCTGTACCAGACTCCATGCTAAGCACTCTGTGTTTATTTTTTTCTCACAACAGTTTTGTGAGATGGGCCCTTCTGTTCATACTTTATGGATGAGGTGATTCAAGTGAAATCACTTGTCCAGCATCACAGGGCTGACTCCAGGCAGGTTCCTGTGACCTCCCCTTCGTCTCACTCTGACTTTTCCCTTGAAGAAAGGTTCAGTGATGGTACACTGCGGCCGGCGAGGCCTCCTCGCTGAGGTCGCTGTGTGCTATTTCAGAGAGACACGCTGTAGTCAGATGTTAGGGTAGCCTGGATCCAGAAGGCCACACTTTGACTCAGAAACGGAGCCACCGCAGGAGGGCCAGACTGGGCTTTCTTGTCCCATCTCTCATCCTCGGCTCCAGCCAGCTGGGGACTAACCTTCCACCACTGTAAGGAGAAATAGAACATCAGAAACTGACTGCAGCTCGGCTCTTGTGATGAACGAGGGAGATGAAGTAACCCACTGGGGAAGGTTTTCTGAGCCCTTGTGTGCAAAGGACAGCACAGCTGCTTCTGTTAATCACATGTGCAATACCCTCTGGACAGGCGGGGGGCGTGCAGCTTCACACCTGTAAATGTTCTCCATACTTTGGGATTCGTCGGCCTTTCCTATCTGTCTCTGATGCCCCATATTCCTTCTGCAGAGATTTTCCCTTGTTTAACGTCCAAAAAATGGCTGCCTAGTTTGTGGGTCCCGGTCAGCATTCTTTTAATTGCAGGTAACGAAACTCTGACATCACCTGGCCAAATGGTAAAGACATTTAGTATGTCTGGGGTTGTAGTAGTGGGTGGGTGTCAGGCGGGATACTCAGCAGCTCAACTGTCTGTCATTAAGGACTCATAACACAGTTTATTCTGTGTTATGATATTACTTTCCATACGAGCAACTGTAAACCTACATTTGCCCCACCCTGTGTATGCCTCTTGGTCCCAAGATTGCTGCAGTGACAATCAGGGCCACTTCTTTCTTGTCCACAGATATCAGGAAAGAGGAAAATAATAACCCTGTCCCTTATGGGTTATAAATACTTCCCTTTAGTCTATGATGGATCCAGTTTAGGTTGTGTGCCTCCCTTACCAGACCAGTCAGATCCCCAGAAGAGTTCCATGCCCTGATTGCCTTTGGCCAGCTGGGGTCCACCTCCCAGTGGGCATTGAATAAACAACCAGATGCCTTCCACAGCCTGGAAAGACCTCCAAACTCTGTCCCTAACCAAGCCTTACTCAGATAACAGTAGGTTCTGTCAGGCATAAGACATGTGGCACTTTAGAACAAAAAAGTATGGTTTTCTTTTGAAGAAGTGTAGTGATTTATGTTCAGTTTCTGCCCTCTGTCTCTTCCCCCACCCCATGACCTCACAAATTGGGACAGGTAGAGTCTGGCTGCCCTGACTGCGTGTCTGTTGGTGGAAACAATGTGTGCATTACCTCCCTTGTCACTGAGTAGGTTTTTCTTTTTTCCTTCTTTATCCTCTGGATGCATTGCATAGCCTCTATATGTTTTTTCTCCTTGCACTCCCTCACCCACTCTGAGGTGTCTGCGGTGTGTCTGTAGCTATGTACACGTCCTTGCAAAATATATATTGAGGTTTGAGTCAAGTGTTTCCAGAAATGGTGTTGGTCTCAGTATCTCATTATTTTCCTCTGGTTTCCACAAAACAGCATGATTCTGAGATTAGCCACGTTGCTCTCTGTGCTCCAGTGTGTGGCGTCTGTCCTCTAAATAGTTGTACATGATGTGCATCCATTACTCCTCCTGTTTCTGGTTCCCTGGTGTCAGGCATCCAAGTCGCCCCCCGCCCCCCACCACACAGACAGCACTTCATTGAGCATCTGGCATCCTCCTGAAGCCCTGGGGTTTATATCCAGGGGTCACACTGTGGCAGGAGCCAGGCATTCTCTCTTCCCTGCCGGGGATGGATGGCCAGGTCGCTGTCCACAAGGCTGCTCTGGCCCACACTCTCCCCAGAGTGCAGGAGGGTCTGGCTTCTCTGTTGGCTCATCACCGCTTGCTGTTATCCTGCTTCCTAAATGGTATCATGTTGATAAAGTGGGGTCTGGGGTTTCAGTGCTCTGATTTCTAGTTCTGGCTGAGCACCTCTTCCTGCCTTTTCCTGCACCTGATTCAGGCTTCCCTTTCTATGAGTGGCTCATTCAGCAATAAAGTAAGGCAGGAGGGCCTGTGAGGTCATAAGGGGCATATTCTGGAGCTGGGTAGTCTGGGTTTGAATCCTGACGCTGTCACCTAACCCAGCAAGATGCTTAACCTTTCTGAGCCTCAGAGCTTCCTTAAATAGAAAATGGGAATGATAACAGTATGCATATCCTAAGACAATTTGAGGATTTCATGACATGACATGTTAAGCATTTAGGACAGTATCACGCGTATATGTGATAGGAGAATATCCACAGTTATTATTACTATCACCATCATCATTACTGAGTGTTTAAAGTTTCTGAAAATTCAAGTATTTCGTCCTCTCTTTTTCTTTCATTCACATGAGAATGTCATGCTGCCATGGCATTTCTGGATTCTTTCTGGTAGTTCCTTAGGAACTATAAGAGACAATATAGTGAAACTTGTAAAAAGACAAATCTCCCACATTTGGGTGTGGTGGTATGCCTTATGTTCATTTCTGTGTGTGTGGTTTTATTTTTAACTTTTTAAAAATGTGTTGTGTGGATTTTTAAAATTTAATTACAAAAGTATTCCAAGTAAAGATTGAAAGCCTTATTCCTCCTTTCTCTCCACCAATTTCACTTTCCAGAGATAAAACAACCATTGTAAACAATTTGCTGTGTCAGCCGTATTGTGATTGGTAGTACTCTGGAGCCAGATGACCTGTGCTTCAATTCTGGTTCCCTCACTGACTGGCTCTGTGGCCTAGCGTTTTAGTTTATATTGCTGCCGTACATCACAAAGTACCACAAACTGGGTGGTTTAAACAACAGAATTTATTTTCTCCAGTTACGGAAGCTAGACGTCCAAGATCAAGGTGCTGGCAGGGTTGGTTTCTTCTGAGGCCCCTCTCCTTGGCTTGCAGGCAGCTGCCCTGTCGCCACCTCTCTGCATAGTCATCCCTCTGTGCATACAAGCCCCAGGTGTCTCTTCGTGTCAAGGATACTAATCAGATTGAATTAGAGCACACCCTTATGGTCTCTTTTTAATTTAGTTACTTCTTTAAAGGCCTTATCTTCTAATCCAGTCACATTTTGAGGTGTTGGGGGTCAGAACTTCAACAGATGAGTTTGACATTCTGACCCTCAGTTTCCTCACCTGTGAAATGGAAACAGTAACTGTATCTACCTTGTAGGTTTTTCTGAACATACGATATACAGCATAGATGTAAAGTGCAGCACGTGGTAAGTGCTGTAGTCATACTTGCAGATGTTATCATTATTACTGTTTACCAGACTTTTTCCTCTGGGTATCACATACTTTTTTTTTCCATTTTTTGTTTTTTGTTTTTTAAGATTTTATTTGTTTATTTTTAGAGGGGGAAGGGAGGGAGAAAGAGAGGGAAACATCAATGTGTGGTTGCCTCTCACCCACCCCCAACTGGGGACCCAGGCATGTGCCCTGACTGGGAATCGAACTGGTGACCCTTTGGTTTGCAAGCCGGCAGGCACTCAATCCACTGAGCCACACCAGCCAGGGCTTTTTTTTTTTTTTTTTTTTTTTTTTTTAATGTGATAGAAAAATAAATACTGTTTTCTCCACAGCCTGTCACTTATGAGTGTCTCTTGGGAATTTTACCCTGTTGGCATGGTAGATGTGCCTTCATTCTTCTTAATCTACCTGGGGTTGTATTATATGGATGTATCAGAATGCATGTAATTGGTTCTTTAATGAGGGACTTTCTGGTTGTCTTCACTCTCTTCTCTCTCAGCAGTGGGGAGCCTCGTCCAGGCAGCTTTGGGTTCTTGGGCCAGCACTTACATTAGTTTCGGACTCACTGGGCCCACAGATATGCATGGTTTTAAGTTAATTAACTGACACATTGCCTTTAGAGAAGGTTCTGCAGATTTATATCCCCACCAAAAGAATTACCTGTTTCTCTTACCTGTTGGTTTTGTTTTAATAATGGAAAATTTCAAACACAGAGGTAGAAAGAAAAGGCCACAGGCACACAGCTGTCATATCCCACAGTTTTTAGCACATGGCCAAGCTTCCTTTATCCATCCCTCTGCTGTTGGATTATTTTGAAGCAAATCTCAAACATGATATTATTTCATGTTTTAAACTGCGTGTCACAGCTTGCCTGTACATTATGAAAGACAAGAAGGCATTTCCATAAAACATTCCTTGGTTTGTGTGGTACTTTTCAGTTTCCCGTTGCATCCTCTCCCTTCATGTTTAGGTGGGCAAGGCAGAGGTGTATCTATGAGGAAAACAGAATCCACTCTAGGTATCTCAGGCAGAGGGAATTCGACACAGAGAATTTGGTTAAATGAGTCAGGCAGTAACAGAGGAACCAAACAGGGGAGGGAGGCAGTCCTGACACAGCAACCAGAGCTAGAGGGAAACGGGAGGAGGCAGTATGACCAAAGCCCGGGCATTGTGGGGGATGAGGGGCAGAGCAGCATCCCCTGCCCCAGATGGTGTTCGGGGTGGAGGGAGAAAGGGAGAACCACCCCAGATTCTCACCACCTCCACCTTTCAGGCCTCCGCCACTGTCCCCGTTGGTTGAATCTAACCAGGAATCCTAGGAAATGTAGTTTAGTTCCCTGTGATTCAGAGCAGGGCAGGAGGAGGGCAGGCAATGAATCAATTAGTGAAGTTGATCCCATTTTAGAGACGGGAAAGCTGGTATCCAAATGGCCTCGTCAGGGATGTGCTGCTTCATCTGTGCTAAGGACAATCCTGGACATATTGGTCCTTTGGTCACCAGGGTGGCAGGTCTTTAAGCATTGCCTGTCAGCTGCCAGTCACTGGTAGTCTATGACCTCTTCCTTTGCTGAAGGAATCTTCTCCAAGCTTCCCCTCCCCACACTCAGAGCAGACACTCCCCTTTGTTCCTTGTCAGAGGACTGGGTTGTGCTCTGACCTAAAGAAAGCCCTCCTGTGCCGCAGAGCGGCTCTGCTTGATTGGAGTGTTCTCAGCAGTAGAGTGTTCTCAGGGAGCCCCTGCATAAGGCACCAGTGTCCTGGGCCAGGAGAGGCCAGAGGCCAGAGGAGCATCACACCACTGAGCAGTGTATACTGGCATTTAGCAGGCAACTGTGCACTCAGGTGGGCACTGGGCACGTAGGAGTGGGAAGTGTACTCTGCACCCTGGTGGAGGTAGGGGGACCTCCGGGGAGGGGGTGGTGCCAGATATGCAGTCAAGGAAGTTAAACAGCAGTGTGAGAGTTAATATATAAAAGTGCAGGGGATCAATCATACAAGAGAGCCCCAGTCAGAAATGATGAGGATTGCTAACATTAACTGGGCCCTTCTTGGAAAGCAGGCCTTATTTCAAGTACTTTATACTACGCATAGATTAACTTCTTTAAATCTCATAAGGATCCTAGGAGGTAAGTACTACTAGTAGCTCCATCGTAGAGGAGAAAGGCTGAGAGTTAAGTAACTTGCCCAGGACCACACATCCAGGGAGTGAATGGTGTGCCAGGAATCTGTCATACCGGCAGTGGTGACAGCAGCTAACACTTCCAGGTAGTTTCCTGTGCCAGGCTCTGCTCTAAGAGCTTTCCACATTAACTTGTTTCATCTTCCCGTCAACCCTATAAGCGAGGTAGTTTTCTTATGTCCATTTTATAAAATAGGTAGCTGAGGCACAAAGTGGCTAAGTGACTTGCCCCAGGTCACATGGCAGAGCTGGGATTGAAACCCAGGTAGCTCTTACCTGCTACACTGAAGGAGACGAAGGTAAGACTTAGCGTTTGCTTGCGTAGCACTTTGTACTGTGCCTTTTCAGTTTCATCTCATTAAAGCAGAGACAGATTATGGTAGCCATTTGACAGGCGAGGAAAAGGAGAGGGTAAAAGAAGCTGGTTATAGCAGCTACCATGCCCCCCTGGCATCACAGCAGGTCCTGTGTGAAGTGCTCCACACGGTAGAGGTTGACGTATAGATACTTCCTCCGGAACCCTGTGAGGTAAATACTTACAAATGAGGAAACTGGAGTTTGGAGAGGAAAATGCCTCATTCAGTGCTGCAAGGTAGTGTAGTTGGCACTCAGGTCCCCCAGGAGGCCAGATTCCAGTTCCCGAGCTCTCAACAACTGTACGCAGCATCCCGGGACATCAGTTGGGATCATTCACCATACACCGACTGTGTGCCCACTGTGCCAGGCCCTCTGCTGGTGGTAAGACACAACAGTAAACAAAACTAGCCTTGACCCCAGCCCCCAAAGAGCTCGCAGCCATGTATGTGGATACAAGCAAGGCTGATACTCAGTGGTTGCCGTGCATTCTGATTGCCTGCTTCCTGTGTCATACTGGGTTCTAAATATTTTGTATCTCAGCCTGGAATATAAGTAACAGAAAATGAACTCACGGTGGCTTATTTAGCTGGAAGTCCTGAGAAAAGACAGTTCTGGGGTTGGTTCAACAGCTCCTCATTGGTCAGGGCCCCAGGTATGTGCTTCTGAAATCGTCTTGGCCTTTCCTCATGCTTTCACGATTGTTGCTGTGTCTCTGGGTGTCATGTCCTCTCACAGCCATGAGGCAGGAAGCAAGCAGCCAGCCCAGATGGTAGTACCACTCTTTCATCAGGAAGCTTCCCCTTCCATCTAGTAGACTTCTCAGCTGGAAAAGTGAATGTCTGGCCCTTTAGCATTGATATTGGCAGGTAGGCAAAGAAGGGGCTGGAATGTCATGAGAGTGTTCACTCTGGCTTAGGAAGTGAGCTTTGCCTTCCCTTCAGGCCTGGCCTCGGACATCTCTCCATGCCATGGACATTTGTACATTTATTCATGCAACAAGGCCTGGACTCTGAAGTCAGCCTGCAGGATTGGAACCCAGCTTTGCCATTTACCAGCAGTGTGACCTTGGGCCAGTTACTTTGTTTTGTGTCTTACTTGCCTCTTGTGTAAAATGGAGCCGATAACATTACCTCTCTCAAAAGATTGCTTTGTAGATGAACTGAGTTAATACACCTAAAGTTTTTAGAACAGCGCCTGGCAATTATAATGTTAGGCTGTGTGATTATTCATTCTCCCATTTAGCAGATGTACCTGAGCATCTCTTGGAGGTGCCAGCACTTCTGGGGAGACAGGTGAGTAGGCGTGGTGCCTGCCCACAGGAGTTTGTGGGGGGCACATCCTTGTACATGAATGCACAGATAGACAGCCTTTCCCATATCAGGTAGAGGATGGGCCAGGCAGGGCAGGTCCCAAGGGCTTCACAGAGGGATCATACCAGATAGGGTAGGGAAATCAGAGAAGGCCTCACCCAGGAGGTAGCTTGGGAAGTAGGCCTAAAGAAGAGGAAGGATTGATTTGCAAAGAGCATGGCAGTTATTGCAGGCAGAGCCTAAGGCCAACCCCGGAAGGCTGCTGTGCTCACAGAGCAATTGGGAATCCTGGTTGGGGGCGGGGGTGGGGGCCTATGAATTTACAGCTACTTTGCAAAGAGAAAACATCTTTGAATTCAAGTTTAAGAAAAGATTATCTAGAGTTGGTGAACCCTTTTGGTCATGAGGGAGAGGTCTTTAGACAATGAGATCCACAGCCTCCATGGTGGCAATAATGGATCTGATTATTGGGCACTCACTGGACACCATGCTCTGTGTGTTGTTTCTTCCTCACAGCCTCCTGTGAAGTCAGTGGTGGTGTTCACGTTTTCCAGAAGAGTCACTTGACCTTCCCAGGCATTTAGTCATTGCTCCTTCAGTGAGGATGAATTGAACACCTGCCACCAGCCCAGCACTGTTGTAGATGGTGGAGAGAGAGCATTGAAGGGCCCACATTCTGTGGCGTTCATGCTTCTGCTGTGGGGGATGGGCAAGCAAACTATTAAATGGATAAGTGAATTGAAGCCAAGGTTTCTCCAAAGCCAGTACTCTAACTTAAATTCAAGGTGCTACTATGGAGTGCTTTGGGACACATTCCAGCCTTATCACTTCCTGGCTCTGTGTAACCTCGGGCTAGTGACCTCTCCTCTCAGAGCTTCAGTTTCCTTATCTTTAAAATGAAGATCTGGGTAGGACCTCTTATTAGTCAAGATTACACTCTGCTGCTCATCAGAAAACCAGTGGCTTATTTAAGCAGTGGCTTAAATAAGGTAACAGTTTATCTTTTGCGCAGAGGAAGGAAAGGGTGAATGGATGGGCTGGGACAGGGCCTCTGACTGGGAGAGTGGGCGCCTTCTGCCTCTGCCCCGCCATCCTCAGCCTGTGGTAAGACAGCTGCCACACCTCCAGATACGGTATCTACATCCCAAGGAGGAGAAGAATGGAAGACGCTGGGGCTACTTCTTTTTTATCGGAAAGTGTAGTTTTACCAGGAGACCCCTTCAAACGCCCCTCATTGACCAGAGTGGGACATATAGTTAACTATAGCTGCAAGGGAACCTGGGAAAGCAGGCTTTTTGGTTGAGCGTCCCACACTGAGGAAGAAAAGAGTCAGTTTGTTTAACAAGCAGCAGTTGCAGTCTGTGCAGCCTCGAGTGTGAAACATTCAGCTTGGTGTTCAGCATGGGAGCAGCGTCCAGAGGAGGCTCACAGTGTCCTCAGATTGAGAAGCCAAGTTCTCCTCCTTGTTTTCAGGAACTGCCACCAGTTTGTGCTAAATTTCTGCATCTTCCCACTGGGAGTGATGCTCCTTGCCTTTGGGAATCCTGAGGAGCATTTGTGGGCCCATAAAACAGGACAGGAAAGACTCTGAGATAGATCCCAACTCATAGGAGGCCTGGGGCTTAAAGCTGAACCCAGCCCTACCAGCTGACTATCACCCCAAACATATTGCCCTGAAGTGGTTCATTTACTTATCTTTGTCCCCCTGTAGTCTGAACAGCGCGGGGGTTAGAGCAGGGGTGGTGGTGACCTGCTTCTCTGTGACCAGATCTGGCACAGCACCCACGCCCACCCAGTACTCAACTTGGGATTGAATTCTTTGGGGCTTCTCATCTTGTGAGGAAGCTTCCAAACCTTCTCTGCACCAGCACCGTCCCTGTTCTGGGCCAGGCCACTTCTACCCCCACGGCTACCCCAGCCTCCTAATGGGACTCTCTGCCACTTACCGGGTTTATCATCTACATGGCAGCCAGATCAGCTACTGCCCTCCTCCTATACCTGCGGTGGAAGTCAACTCCAGAATCCTAAACACTCTGGAGTCTTTGCACCTGCTGTTTATCTGTCTTCCTCACCTAACACCACCCCTTTCCTTGGCCAGCTTTGCATCCTTCAGGGTTTAGTTTGAGACACTGCCCCTTCTGTGAAGCCTTCCCTGACTACCCGCTCTGCAGCACCCTGTTCCTTTCCTTTGTCTGCTGATCCTTTCCTTATCTTCCTGTATGCTGACATGTACTTGATAGGTACACTCAGCCTCTAGCCAGAGTGGAGAGAGGGGTCTTCCTCACTCACCGCTTTATTACATAGGAAGATCTCAGGAAATACTCAACAACTGCATGAAAATCAGTGAAGGAAATGAAGACCTACTGCTTTTTTCCCCCGATTTTGAAAACACAGTCATTAAAGATATTTGAATAAATATAGGACGGTATAAAGAATGCATTTCCAAATGACTGGTAGTCCCAGCACCAAGAAATAACCCCAGTTAACATTTTAGAGTGATTATTCCGGTCTTTTCTCTATGACTGCATCTGCATGTGTATAAGTGTTTGACATCAGTACACGCAGTAACTTATTCAGCTATCGTCCCATTCGTTGTTGGATGTTGACATAGGTTCGATCTTTTTCTTTTGTAAGCAATGCCATGAATTTTTTTCTTTGTCTCTGTTCCTTTGGGATCAATTACCAGAAGTAATATCACTGGCTCAAAGGGTGAGACATTTTTGAAAGTTATTGCCAGACTTCCTCTAGAAAGGTCCCACCAACTGTAAACATTTTTTAAAAAAATCTATTGTCCTGGGGGTGAGCAGCTCATTTCCTAGTGTCCTGGGCGACCTCAGAGCCAGTGCCCCTTCCAACCTGTCTTAACTCCGCCTCGGCCTTGTCCTGGGTACTCGTCCTGCATGTGGTCCTGGGAGTGGGTGTTTGATTACAGTGTTGTGCAAACAGAGCTGCAGGCACTCGCCATCTGTCAGCCAGTCCATGGGCCCAAGAAAAGGCTTTGCACCCGCTCAAGTGCAAAGTCAAGTGCAGCCAGGGGAGCCTCTGTGGTTATTGCTGCAGGTGCATGGCTGGGATGCACTCCTATCGGTGGTGCAGCCTCACAGCCCCTGTTCCCTGAAGCCCTCCTGAATCCTCAGGTGGGTGTGGGTCCCTTTCCTTCTGTCCCCAGCCATCATGTGGTGAGTTGTCCCAAAACTGCTGCTGTGTAGCCCTGCTTTCCCTGACTCCTCTGGGGCCAGGAGGAAGGGCACATTCCCCAGCTTGCCCAGGATGTTTGTGTGCAGGCAGGTTGAGTGGCCCTGCCAGGTGGGAAGGAGGTACCTTTTATAGCAGAAAAAGTGAACTTTGAGCCAGGGCAACGAGCAGGACTGGGGTATGTGAGTGTGTATTTACACACACCACACACAAAGGGAAGTTAATCCTGTGGTCTTCAGAGAGGGTCTTCAAAGATTTTTAAGTATGTGTCTCTTTTTTTGTAAAATTGCATACGTAATACAATAGTACAATCTTTAAAAATTTCACAGTGCAAAGGACTTTAAGAGTTTGTTGTGAAATGTAACAAGTACACTGAGAAGTGTGTAAAGTGTAATATACAGTTTAGCAAACAATGATAAAGCAAGTGCACTCCCGTCACCTCCACATCAACAAAGAGGCCCTGCCAGCAGCCCAGGAGCTGTCCCCACCCCCGCAGGCTCTTATTTCACTGGACTGCGTGGCCACCATTTCTTCTTGCTTTTCGAAGGTTTAGTCACCCACGTGAACAACTCTAAATGTCATGGTTCTGTTTTTGAACTTTATGTAAACAGAATCATAAACTCTGCATGTTCTGTGTCTAGCTTTTTGGCTCAGAGTCATGCCTGGGAGTTACATCCTGGTTTTGATGTTGGCACATTTCTGGTACTAAAGCTCATTTTCACTGTTGCACAGACAGGCTTTAAAAATTCTCGTATTTGTGCATTTTGTTTGATGAGGATTAGAAAAATATGATTCCAACACTGATAGATTAAGACTTTAATAAGTGAGTTGGTGGAAAGGGCTGTCTTAAGTCAATAATAGCACAGGTGGTCTGTGGTGGCACTGAAGTGGAGGCCTGTGCCTTTGGGAAGTTCAGAGGCTTCAGGGTTAAGGATGGGAGGATCCCGCACATGCAAACACAGTCACTCCCTCCCTGGAAGCTTCACATAGACCTTCCAGATCTCTGCTCTGCATTGACCTAGGTGGATAGATCGAAAGGTATAAAATATGTAATGTGGGGACTATTTTTAAACACTCTTTTTTTATTGTAAGAGAGAGCTCATCCAGGCAGAACTGTATGGCAGCACTGTAGAGCCCCCCCCGCCCCCCGCCCCGTTGGCCTCGGATAGCCGGTCCCCTGCTGTCCCCACTGCTACGGATGGATGGTCTGGTCGGGTGAGCCCCCTCGGCCAGCTGTCATGCTCCGGAACCTGGCACCAAACCACTCATAGGTGACCTGCTTCTAGGCTGAGGTTTCATTCATAGCAGAGCAGCTCCCTTACTAGATCTGTTGAAAGTCAGCCCTCTACACAAGAGTTTGTAAAAAAAAAAAAAGAAAAAGAAAAAGAAAGAAAGAAAAGAAAAGGAGAAGAAGAAATAAAAATATAAAAATAAGAGAAAGTATTTCATTCTTCCTGGGGTTTCTGAGTTTGTTCTCTGGTTAAAGCAGCCAGTTTCCTTGTAAGATTCCACTGCAGGGCAACAGTTGTGACTGGGCAACACGTTGTGACCTCTGCCTGAAATGCAAGGAATTAGGTGCCTGAACAATGCCACATACCCCAGTGATTCTTCATTTAGTAGATGGCTTGGTATCTGCCTTCCAATTTTTTTTTTATCTTTTCAATAATCTTGGCAATTCCATAGCTTCCCTTCCTCCCTGCAGTCATCTGGAAACTTGGAATTTAGAAAGGAGTTAACAGAGGGACCAGGCGCTTGGGACATCCTCAGTGCTTGGGTTAACATGGCAGTGTGACTCTGGGGCCACAAATGTGCAAGGCTGTGGCCATTGTGTGCGCTCATGTGAAAGAGAGACACACACACTGGGACATGGAGAGACGGGAACAGGGACCCAGAGAGGTGGAGCAGAGGCATGCATGTGGGGCAGAGATGCAGAGGGTGAGGTAGAGGTGCAGACAGATAGGGGCAGGGACATAGAAACATGAGTCCAGTTGGCCCATTAAATGGCTGTTTGACTTGCTGGTTGGTTGGTTGGTTGGTTGGTTAACTAAGTGGTTAGTTGTCTGTTTAGTTGCTTATCTGGTTGGCTAGCTGGTTGATTATTTGGTCAGGTGGCTTACCAATTGCCTAGCTGGTTTTGGTTTTTATTTTTATTTTAAACTACTCAAAATATGGACAACGCACCCTGATTTCAGTGCTGCTTTGGACCTGGGGACAGCAGTGACCAGTGGCTGCATGCATTTGGGTGTCTAATTACAGCTCCCCACTCCTTCCCGTGAGGGCACTACGAATGCAGCCCGCTCTGTTGTCATCAGTGTTGTTTTAAATAAACTGTATGTGTACTAACTGTGCCGCAACCGTGTTGCCTTATAGAGATCATTCATCTCAGGCCCTTCCAGCAGTCCCATGGAGTGGCACTGCTCTCTTTCTGGTGGGCTGGGATTTAACCCCAGGCCATCTGACTCCATACATAGCATGAGCCTAATTTCTGCCTTAAAGTCACTCAGGGGTGGAGGGAAGGCATTTATTGAGTGTCCACCATGTTCACAGCTCTGTCCCTGCATTTTAGAGATGACAGTGGTTATGGTGACCAAACAGTCACCCAGCTGTGTTTGAACAACGCCCCCTCTGCCTTTTCCCTCACTGGGTGATCTTGAACAGGTAACTTGCCACCCTGAGCCTCCGTGTCCCCTTCTGTGGGGTGAACTGTAGGGTCCCCTGCCTAGGGAGGCTGCATGGGTTGAGCAAGGCCAGCTGTGAGGCCAGAGTCACGTGGAGCTTAGGGAACTAAACCAGTGGAGCAGGTCCCCAGCCTGGACTCCACATGCACCCTTTTGTGTTCTCATATGGAATGGACCTGTGAGTGGTCACAGGGCACAGTCTGGAGCCAGCCAGACCCAGGTTCAGACCTCAGCTCCTCCCTTCATCCTCTTTCTGCCTTAGGGCAAGTGGTATTTCCTCTTAGAACCTTGGGTTTCTCCATTTTCTGTGGTAAGTGCTCTGTGCAGGGCCCGACTCTGGGCAGCCGTGGATCAGGAGACAGGGTGGTCACTGCTGGCATCTGGGCGCCACCCAGGATAACTAGGCCCAGCTGTGTGTGTGCAGCTCTCCCACTCCCCCGCCCCCACACACACCCCTGCCACAAGGAGCCTTCCCAGCCACAGTGTTCCTGGTGGGCCTCATTCTCCCTCTCCCCATCACCGCACCCAAAGCCATCCTCAAGTGACAACAAGCAGAGCCGGAGATGCCCCCGGCTGACTCCCCAAGAGGAGGATGGAAAGAACAGAGCTTTTAACAGATGTTCTTGACAAGGATTGCTAGGCTCTATTTAATCAAGATTGTCAAATATTGATTTAATTTCCAGGCCCAACAGATGTGATCTTAGCAGGTTTTGGTAGCAATTAGCCAGGATTAGTTTTCAAGTCACGCTCCATGCTGACAAGACACCATCTTCTGAAGATGGCTTGGCCTGGCCACTGGAGTGAGCCCTGTGGGGAGATGTATACATATTTCACTACCAGTCCAACCTGGGCGGCAGCAGCCATGAGAGCAGACCCAGAAGGTTGCCCTGTGCAATGACTGGGGACACTTGGGGTTCCAGGAGACAGCATTCATCAAAAGTTGCCGTACCAAACGGCATGGCCACACCATGCATGTGGCCTGGCACTGGGCTGGCGAGAGCCAGTAGACCCCTCAGGACATCAGGCTGCCAGGAGCAGTGCTTGTGCCGTTGTGCAATCTTCCCCCGAAGGGCCTCCCCAGTCTGAGGCCCTCATTCGGCCTTTTGGGCCCCTTCCCTGGCTTTGTCACATCATCCCCACTGCACAGAGTGGCTGTAGCTCTTGTAACTCCTGGATGGGCCTGGCCCGTGTGCCCATTCTCCAGAAAGCATCCTTTTTTAATTTTGCAGTTCAAAGTCTCATTTGAAATTAGTAAAACAGCACCCGGAATTGGAACAAGTTGCTCTCAATTCATATTACTTCGAAGGAGGTAGCAACACCCTGGGTTAGCCCACCCAACCTCACAGGGATTCAGGGGGCACCTCCCCACGGCCCTGGCTCTGGACCACCAGGAAGGAGTGAGTGGCTTTAAGGTAGGCCACCTGGCTTCTGAGCCCAGAGCACCCAGGGTTCATTCCAAGGCCTCATTTGGTTCCATTTGTTTTCTTGGGATTTGTTTTTATTATAATATAAGTAAAAATAATACAGCTAATACTTCTGTTATCACTGTGTGCCAGGTATATTCTGAGTCTCTGCATTTATTAACTCAATACATCCCTAAGAGTTAAGCCTTATTATTATCTCCATTTTATAGATATGGAAACTGAGGTAAAGAGAAGCTCAGTGTCCTACCAAGGACTAGTTAGTTAAGTGGCAGAGCTGGGATTTGAACCTGAGTAGTGCTAACCACTGTGCTTCATTTGCCACATCAGGAAACATCTCCAAGATGATAATAAGAAAGAAAGCAACCCTGAAGGTATTAACCTGTTCATTTTCTAAAATTCATTTATTTATGTAAGCATGTAATGATACAAGCATTTAGCCTATGCAACTTCAACTATACTAGTTAGCAAACTAAAAACAAAGAAGACACTATTGCAGCTGAAGCACTTTGGGCGAGTAGAACCTCCATTTCACCAAGGAGCATGTGAACAGAAGTTGGGGTGCCCCTTCCTTCTCTCTATGGGGCTAGGACAAGCATCTCCAGGCCACAGAGGAATCTCTGCTTGGAAAAAATGCATAGTTTTCAGACTCCTTGGCCCCAGAGGCCAGGCACACGCAGGGCATTCTGGTGTGGTCAGAGCTTCTCAGCTCAGGGTTTTTCAGGTGTGGCTTTCATTCACTTGGCCATGTTTCTTCCGTCACATGCTCACTTTTCAGATGGAAATCTTAACCTTGATCTGAGACTCCCCTCCCCTGTTCAATTGTGAGCATGTCCTTGTAGACTCACAGAGAAAGTTCTGGAAGAATGTAAAAGCTGTTCACAGAGCTTCTCTCCAGGATACGGAGTCAGGGCAGTACCTTACAGGGGTTCTGAAGAGGATCTTGAACTTACATGATTGCAACAACTCAAACACAGAGATTCCTAGAAGTGGAATTGCTGTATTAAACTAAAATAGCGTTCTTACCTGAAATTTCAGTGCACAATTCCAGTTAATTCTTCCTGTTCCCCTAAGGGGATTTATACCTTTAGAAACAGGACAGGCCACTGGGAACTCTTAACCATGTGGGACCTCACTTGTTTGGGTATCTGGCTGTAACTGACTGCCCTTGCCTCTGTGGGGAGTTTCCTCCACTGCTAGGTAGGAACGTGGGCTCCTTTTGGGTACTGGGGAGTATTTGAATTAGAAACATTCATTCTCTGAGTATGCAACATTAAATGAAAATGTAGGTTGTTCACAGAGTGAATAAAAAATGTATATTTCGACTTCATCCCCAGTTCCTGGCACAAGTTTCTAAACCCCTTGGAATTTTCTGAGAGACAGAGATGATGGCAGGGTGTTTTATTAGTCATCATAAGCCCCTTGCAACCTTACCTGAGTTTATACTAATGAGATGACTTTTGGTAGACCCCTAGATATCTTCTGAATGGGGGCTGGTTACCACAGCAACCAACTGTGTAACTACAGGGTTAGAACTTCTGTCCCCACCTTCCCTGACCTCTGAGGAAGGGAAAGCGGCTGAAGATTGAGCTAATCACCAATGGCCAGTGATTGAATGATTTAGTCAGTCATACCTACATAATGGAGCCTCCGTACAATCCTAAACAGGGAAGTTCAGAGAGCTTTTAGGTTGGTGGATGCACCCACATGCTGGGAGGGTGGCACACCCCAAACTCCACGGGAACAGAAGCTCCTGTGCTGTAGACCCTTCTAGATTTTTTCCTGTTTCTTCATCTAGCTGTTCATTGTATCCTTCATAACAAATTGATGATAGTAAGTAAAATATTTTTCTGAGTTCTGTCAGCTGTTACAGTAAATTATTGAAGCTGAACATGGAGTTCTGGGGACCCCAAATTTTGTAGCCAAGCTGGACAAAAGTGTGGATAACCTGGAAACCTACTACTTGCAATTGGCATCTGAAGGGGGAGGAAGTTTTGTAGGACTGAGCCCTTAACCTGTGAGGCCTGTACTGCAGGTAATTAGTGTCAGGATGGAAATAAATTGTAGGGCAGGAGTTGGTGTCTGCACAGAATTTGAGAATTGCTCAGTGGAAAATCGACACATTCGGTATCAGAAGTGTTGATGAAACTGAAAAGTTGGTGTTCTGCTGCCTTTCCATACCAGAATCAGTAAGTAGAAACAAGGATTGAATCTTTTTTTAAAATATATTTTATTGATTATGCTATTACAGTTGTCCCAGTTCTCCCCCATCATTCCCCTCCACCCTGCGCACCCCCTCCCACCCACATTCCCCTCTTTAGTTCATGTCCATGTGTTGTAAGTTCTTTAGCTTCTACTTTTCCCACACTATTCTTGCCCTCCCCTGTCTATTTTCTATCCACCGTCAATGCTACTTATTCTCTGTACCTTTCCCCCTCTCTCCTCCTCCCACTCCCCTGTTGCTAACCCTCCATGTGATCTCCATTTTTGTGTTTCTGCTCCTGTTCTATTGTTGGCTTAGTTTGCTTTTGTTTTAGGTGTGGTTGTTAATATCTGTGAGTTTGCTGTCTTCTTACAGTCCTATTTTTTATCTTCTTTTTCTTAGGTAAGTCCCTCTAACATTTCATATAATAAGGGCTTGGTGATGATGAACTCCTTTAACTTGACCTTATCTGAGAAGCACTTTATCTTCCCTTCCATTCCAAATGAAAGCTTTGCTGGATAGAGCAATCTTGGTTGTAGGTCCTTGACTTTCAGGACTTGGAATACTTCTTTCCAGCCCCTTCTTGCCTGTAAGGTCTCATTGGAGAAATCAGCTGACAGTCTTATGGGTACTCCTTTGTAGGTAACCCTCTCATTTTGTCTTGCTGCTTTTAAGATTCTCTCCTTATCTTTATCTTGGCTAATGTAATCATGACATGCCTTGGTGTGTTCCTCCTTGGGTCCAACTTCTTTGGGACTCTCTGAGCTTCCTGGACTTCCTGGAAGTCTATTTCCTTAGCCAAAATGAGGAAGTTCTCCTTTATTATTTTTTTCAAATAACTTTGCCACTTGTTGCTCTTCCTCTTCTCCTTCTGGCACCCCTGTGATTTAGATGTTGGAATGTTAAAGTTGTCCTGGAGGTTCCTAAGCCTCTCCTCATTTTTTTGAGTTCTTGTTTCTTCATTCTGTTCTGGTTGAATGTTTCTTTCTTCCTTCTGATCCACACCTTTGATTTGAGTCCCAGTTTCCTTCCCATCACTATTGGTTCCCTATACATTTTCCTTTATTTCGCTTAGCATAGCCTTCATTTTTTCATCTAATTTGCAACCAAATTCAACCAATTCTGTGAGCACCCTGATTACCAGTGTTTTGAACTGTGTATCTGATAGGTTGGCTCTCTCTTTGTAGCTTAGTTGTATTATTTCTGGAGCTTTCATCTGTTCTTTCATTTGGGCCATACTATTTTTGTCTCAGCATGCCTGTTACATAGTAAGGGGTGCAGCCTTAGGTATTCACCAAGGTGGGGCAACCTGTGGTGCTGCGTTCTGGCACTGTATGTGGGGAAGGGGTCTGAGTGGGAACAGTGCCACTTGCTAATTCCTCTCCACCCAGGCTGCCCGTCTCCACCTCTCCTACCAGTCTCAATAAATGTTTCTTCTTTAACTCCTTGGTCGTTGGACTTCCCAATTTTCCAGCAGTTCTGGCTGTTTTTTGTTTTTAAATTTGTTGTTGCCCTTCTTTTGGTTGTGTGAGGAGGCACAGTGTATCTACCTACACCTCCATCTTGGTTGAAGGATTGAATCTTTATGAACAATCCAAGGAGACAACAGGTTATATACCCTCAAAAACCATCTTAACATCTCATCTCAAGCTGACCTTCTTATAAGAAGAAGAAAGGGTAGGTAAGGGGTTTGGAAAAAAGGTTAATTGTACAAAAATTGCAGTCTTCCTAGTACTTCTTTATCTGTTGATTAACAGTTCTTTATCTGTGTCACTGACTTCCCTCCCTAGAATACAGTGGCTCAGATACCATCTCCATTGTTGGCAGACTCCCTGGGGCACAGAGGTTGAGTTGCTTGTTGATCCACTGCAGTCATGTAGGTCATACATTGCAGTTCCTGGAATAACAGCTTCCCACATGCATTACCATACTTTGCCGTGTATAATGCACACCAATGTTTTTGTACGCATTATACATGGGATTATTATGCCCATGGTATGTGATCATTATACCCATGTATAATGCACATCCTTATTTTTCCCTGAAAAATAGGAGCAAAAAAGTGTGCATTGTACACAACAAAATACAGTAATCACTTAAACCTATCAACTATGACTAAAGCTAAAATCTTTAACACATGGTATCTTCAGTTCCCCCATCACTGAGTGTATAAAACAGGTCGTAGTAATATGCAGCCACAGTCAAGGCCCTCTCATTGTTCTTAGATCCAATGGAGTACAGTCCCTGCTGCAGTCTTTTTTTTTTTAAATATATTTTATTGATTATGCTATTATAGTTGTCCCATTTCCCCCTTCATTTCCCTCCACCCTTTACACCCCTCCCACCCACATTCCCCCCTTTAGTTCATGTCCATGTTTAATAAGTTCTTTAGCTTCTACATTTCCCACACTATTCTTGCCCTCCCCCTGTCTATTTTCTACCCACCATCTATGCTACTTATTCTCTGTACCTTTTCCTCCTCCCGTTCCCCTGTTGCTAACCCTGCATGTGATCTCCATTTCTGTGATTCTTTTCCTGTTCTACGTGTTTACTTAGTTTGCTTTTGTTTTAGGTGTGGTTGTTAATATCTGTGAGTTTGCTGTCTTTTTACTGTTCATATTTTTTATCTTCTTTTTCTTAGATAAGTCCCTTTTAACATTTCATGTAATAAGGGCTTGGTGATGATGAACTCCTTTAACTTGACCTTATCTGAGAAGCGCTTTATCTTCCCTTCCATTCTAAATGAAAGCTTTGCTGGGTAGAGCAATCTTGGATGTAGGTCCTTGCCTTTCATGACTTGGAATACTTCTTTCCAGCCCCTTCTTGCCTGCAAGCTTTCTTTTGAGAAATCAGCTGACAGTCTGATGGGAACTCCTTTGTAGGTGACTATCCCCTTATCTCTTGCTGCTTCTAGAATTCTCTCCTTCAATTTAATCTTGGTAATGTAATTATTATGTGCCTTGGTGTGTTCCTCCTTGGGTCCACCTTCTTTGGGACTCTCTGAGCTTCCTAGACTTCCTGGAAGTCTATTTCCCTTGCCAGATTGGGGAAGTTCTCTTTCATTATTTGTTCAAATAAGTTTTCCACTTGTTGCTCTTCCTCTTCCCCTTCTGGTACCCCCTATAATTTGGATGTTGGGACATTTAAAGATGTCCTGGAGGTTCCTAAGCCTCTCCTCATTTTTTTGAATT